>ML807934.1:204274-230426 GCA_009831015.1 Picea engelmannii
TACCCTCATTTCACCTACCTCATACAGAAACTCACCAATGGGGCCCCCACCCTTCATCAGTTTCCCAAGACAATTCTTCCCTCCCTGGGGCACACATTTCACACTGGGGCACCCATTTCTATATTTGTACATTTCTCCCCAAAATTATTCATTATTTATTGTACAAACACCTTTATTTCCAGTCATTACATTTTTTGTCGTCACCATTCGCGACTTGCTTTCTTTTGGCCACACGCAACCCATGTCACCCTTGGTTGGAGCATAACTTATCATTTACCCTTGCCGGCATCGTCCATATCTTCAGAGTACTCCACAGGTCAGTTACCTATACTCTCTGAATTTGTTCACCTTGTCCCGCCTCTGGCACAACTTAGCACCGCTCTTGTCGTCCCCCTGACACTAGACCTTGTTACACGGTTGCGACCACTGTTTCTCTCATACATCCTCCAGCCAAGGGAAGTCTTGATTCATCCCACTCCTTGACTTCGTCCATGTACCTCTGCCACTTCCTCACCTCAGTAGATTCCACGGAGAACTTTTCTCCTGGGAGTTGCGTCCCCCTTTTGTCAACATTAGCACACTTTTCCAGAAGGGAGACAATATCTTGATTCTCATTCTCTATTTTAATGAGAGATCTCGGACGACACAGGGTGAAACACCATTGCTCCCTTCTATCATTGGCCCCCATAACATTCGACGCCAACACTCTCTCATGTTATGGTGGGTCTTACTTTGCGACTATTGCAGTTATATTTGCCGAAGACCTCTGAACTTGGTAGGGCCATCAATGCCCACATCAGCGTCGCTGCTTATTACCGCGATCATTGCCTATTATTCAGAGTATGTTCCTTTGCAGAATTGTCTTCTGCCTTTATCATTACCGCCCCGAGGGCGCTACATTTATCTACACCAACACTTTCGTCATCTTTTTTCAGAGTTACTTAAAACGAGCATGGGGCATGCCCACCTCGTCTATACACAGTTGTATATTTTTTCTACGCGTCTCTCAGAAGGTCGAGATACCGGTTCCTTTTTTCTCCAACGGATCGCTCTGAACGGTCCCACTATTTCTTTCCCTTAAAACAACATTCTCAGTAGAAGAAACATTGATGGATTTCGGCTATACGTATGCTCCTAACCTCATCCATCAGGGGGCATCTATTATCACTGAAATTTTGTCCGCACATGGCGACAAGAACTCCGCATCGTCAAAACAGCAATGAAGTCATTCATGGCACTGAATTAATTTCACAGCATTCCAGAAGGGCCAAAAACTATACAAAGTAACCAAAAATTGAAGGGCGCTTTACAGTAGTTTGGTGCGCGCGCACATGCGCAAGACAAGAACGTCCTATGAGCGCATGCGCGCTCGACGCACGACTGTCAGCGCAAAAACCCATGCACCTGCTAAGACGACGCATTTATTGAATTGTCCGGCCTCCCAACCACTTACGGACCAGCTCCCAATCTGATTTGACTCCCAAATCCAAGCTGAATCCACAGGGTAGGCGGGTTAATGACCTAATCAAGCCCTAAAGAGCCCCTTTTCACACTTTGAAGAGGTTACATAATCGCCCAGTGATCTTCTATAAAAATCCATGAAGGAACATTGTTTTCGCAAGGACTTCCAGGTATTGTTATGCTGCTAATATTGTCAAGGGATCATTCTTTGACGATAATACATCGACAACATTTCATAGAGCCATTCGCCTCTCCATTGAGCGGATGTGCTGGGAGTTCTTTCACTATTAGTCTTATTTCTTCGAATTGTAAGGAAAGCAAGTTTGTGACGGCCTCAAGAGCCTTCCTTTGGGGGAAGAAGGAACCACAGTTCCCTTCCTTCATCGTGCTCTGATTTCATCAATAGACTAGCTCAAAACCATTGGTGATATCGGTGTCTTTTTTGTGTTTATTGTTTCTTTATCTGTATGTTCACAGTTTAGTTTGTTTTCATTTAATTCTTGCTTGTAGTTTGTTTCGTTTCCTCTAACCCTTTCCTCCACAGCTATCATGCTCTGCAAGACCCAACAGGGCATGTAAGCACCCTCGATTTGCTCACCAGGTGACGAATTGGGTGCGAACAATGACAATTTTAGGTATTAAAATAGTCACAAGATTAGAAATAGGTCATCATATTATTAGAAACCTTGTGGATGATTTTCAAAAAATTGGTAAGAAAAATTGATATAAATAATGTAATGTGACCCGATATGTCTTGTCACAATCAATTGTTAGAAAGATCACAAGAAAAAATCATTTTATTAAGCAGACCTCTCATCTCATGAAATGCAATATCAAAACCTTTAGAATATATTTTAATAGACAAGATATCCTCAACACAAGTTTCCCAACATATTTGTGGGCATTCACTAGTAGGATACCTCGTTCTGACATGAAGGTAATTGGAGTAGTTAAGGGACTAGTACAATATTTCTAGCATGAGAACATTATGCCTTCTTCCAACCAAAAGGATGTACTAAAATTGAGAAGGAGATCTAGGGACCATGAACCATACATTAAACACTTTCTTGACATGACACAAACATGTTTGTATGAGAGACTTTACATAGTGCACTTAACTTGGGGTAAATATCTTTCAATAAATGAAATCTTTGGTATGCTTGAATAAACACAATCTGTAACCCATGTTTTTGTAGATAGCACATTGAGTATGTTTATTATTATGAAACACACACACACACACACACATATTGCATAAAACCATTGTGCAGGAATGCTCAGTTATATTTTTGTAGTCACCATCTAGTGACTTTATTCATAGCATCTTTTGTACAAGACCAAAGACTTGTACATTATATATAAAAGCTTGCATAGATGGGACATGGCCCAAATCATATGGTAACATATTTGTTTCTTTTCTTGAATACTTTATTATGGAATTCATGTATTACATGAATATGATTGGATTCATGTTCGATATTATTTGAAATGTTATTTAAATTTATACCAAAAACACTCATGGCCTCCTCATCCTTCAACACAAAGGAACTAGTTTTGATTGATAAATGACAAGGAAAGTAAAGGAAATGAAATGCAATACACAGAAAGGAAATTCAAGGGAAGTAAAGGCATGGGAAGGAAATGCAAGGCAAGGCAAGGCAGCACAATGCAAGGAAAGTAAGATTAAACATGGAAAGACATGGCATGGCATGGAAAGTTCTATGTTTGTGTCTAGGTATAATTCTAGGTAAAGGTCATAGTATAGTTCTAGGTCATGGTCTAGGTCATGGTCATGGTGTAGGTCTAGTTCATGGTCTAGGTATAAGCCAGGGTAAGGTAAGGAAAGGAAACACAATTCAAGGAAAGAAAATGCAAGGTGAGGTGATGGCAAGGAAAGTCAATGCAATCCAAGGAAAAGAAAGGCTAGACATGGAAAGGAAACACATCGCAAGGAAAGGTATAGGCCTAGGTCTAGGTATAGGTCTAGGTATAGGTCTAGTTCATGGTTTAGGTCTAGGTATAAACCATTACCTAGACCTAGAACTAGACCATAATCTAGACATATACATATACCTAGACCTAGAAGTAGACCTAGACCTAGACTAAGACCTTTCCTAGACCTATATGTAGACATATACATAGACATAAAAGAGGTAAGGAAATATAATACATGTCAAGGAAAGGCATGGTAAGAAAATCAAAGTCAAGACAATTCAAGGAAATACATGGAAAGACAAGGTGTGGAAAGGTAGGGTAAGGAAATGCAAGGCTAGACATGGCAAGGCAGGGTAAGAAAATGCAAGGATAGACATGGAAAGGAAAGGCTAGATATGCAAGGAAAGGGATGGAAAGACATGGAAAGACCTATACCTAGACAAAATTGATGGATTAGATGAATAAAAATGATTATAGGAAGGATTAGAGGAAGAAAATTGATTGTGTGTGTGTTGGGTGTTGCTAATACAATCAATGATGTTTAATAAGAAAAAAAAGTAAATTAAATGCACTAAAAAACTAACTATCAAAGAAAAATAAAGGATGTAATATAAATATAATGAAATATAATATACTTCAACATGTAACAAGTTTATAATAGAAATAGTAAATCGATACTAAATCAGTAATATTTTGTGAGAAAAAGATGCCAAATGAAAAAATAAAGACTAGTAAACCATTAACTATTGATTTGATCCATATTTTTTTGAGAATGAAATGAAAACAGAGATATAAGAAGGAAATACACAGAGATATTGCAAGAAGCATAGAGATGCAACAATACTAAATTTATATTAATGAATGGAATATATGAAACTATAAAAATATAGTGTGAAATAAACTTGCTAGAATGGTGGTTTCTTATCTCTCAAAAGAGATGTGATGGCTATTCTCATTCACAAGAATATTTGTTTACAATGAGGCTCAAAAGGGAGATGAAATGCCAAAACTATTTGTGGGCTCCAATGGGGGTACTTGATATGTCAACTTCCCAAGGGCGTAATGTTTTCATATTATCTATATTTGGGGCGCAGGATAACTCATTGGAAAGGGATAGCCAAGACGTAAAATTTTCAACTAGGCCTAGTCCATGGCTATTGTCTAGGCCCTGTAATGTCAGAAAAACATCTTTTAAGACCTCAAAACATCCCCAAAATTTCAGGACCCAAAAAATGACAAAACAAATGCCAAGGTGGAAAACCATGTTTTGAGTTAGTGGAGTAGGTGGGTGACCACCAATATACATATATATCATTCATCCCCCGTTGGGAAGAAATGGTACCCATTACATCAAGTTCTTGTGGGATATGGGGAGGCATTGTTTTAATCTGAAACTTGGTGAGACGCTTCCCTTGATGAAAAAGTTGTCCTACTTGTACTTGGCACTATTTGGTTGAAGGTTGTCATGAAATTGTTGTTGGAGGAGTTGGACCCATTCAACAAATATAGTTGCATGATATTCCTTGTTTTGAGTGTAGGATGACTCTATCATTGAAGATACAACATGAAGAGTTATATCAATGGAGGCTAATGGTTGGATCCCCAAGCATGCTTGAAAATGGATCTATCCAATAGAGCTATGGAAAGATTTGTTATAGCTAGGATTGACTGGGTAGTGCATAGGGACCCTCATAGGGGAAACATGAATATCTTTATTCTCTTATACAATCTTGTTGACATGCTTCTATTGGATAGAATGGTCTTGGGCCAAGGTTGTAGTGGTTGGAGTGTCCTTTTTTTCACCTACTAACTGGATTTTGAAGAGGGTAAGTGGTATGAGAGACTACTTTGTGGCACTATTTTCCTATGACAGTATTTGGAACTACCTATGGTACCTTGTAGATATGACCCCCAAAGTAACAATGAAACTACGTGATTGAGACTCATAAACAACATGATTCTTCCACATATATAGTTGGCCTAACAGAAAATCAATGACTTCCAGTGAGGAAACATCACACAATACCTCATCCTTGAAGGGGTTGATTCCAAAGGCCAAGCGACACTACTAGCTGACATGGATATTTGATCCCTGGAATATTCACCCGATGTTGTATGGTTGCATGTGTGGTGTTGTCAACAATTCCAATTGCTTCACTACCCTTACTAATATTAGGTTCTTTTGGATTCTTCTATCAGCAATGAAATTCAATGGGGTCCCCTTCACCCACATATATGAATGGAAGAGCCATTCCCACCCAATATCCTTTGTCTCTTCTAATTGGATTTTTGTGGTCACGATGGAAGCAATGGGTTCTACATCAATGATCTATTTCATTTTATTTTTTTTTGAATTAGAGTTTGAGTCAAGGTTCATCTCTTTTTCTTTTATCTCAACCACAAATGACTATTTCAAGTGACATTCATTGATGTTGTGCCAAGGGTTGTTGTGGAATTACCACCACTTTCAAATCTCCTTATTCATCTTCCCATTACCCTTCTTTTCATGTAGCTTGGAATGGTTCTCTTGAGGTTTTAAGTTAGGGTCACCTTTACCATGCTTTGGTTGTTGCGGATTTGCAGAGCCAAACTCCTGCTTATTCTGTTGCTTAGATTTCTTCTCAATTTTTAAAATGATATCAATAAGTGTCTCCCATTGATGAGATGTCTGAAAACTACATTTATGTTTGGACGTACCTATGTAGACACCCACATTATTTTATAACTAGATGTCACTCAGATTATTTTATAACCAATTTGGTGCACAAGGTATGGAAGGTATTTGTGAACTTGGACACTGTTTGGTCCTCTCCTAATGTAGCATGGTCCATATCATGTACTACTCGTCATAGTTTCCAAGAGGGTAATAGTGTTACTTGATGTAATCCATAATAAAATCCCAAGTGGTTTCGGCCTAAACCATTCTAGACTCCGCTCTAGAATTTTCCTCACAGTAAGTTTCTCACCAATTTTGGACATGGGAGGTAGCCTTAAGGAGGACAAAGGTGATTATTTCCCTGTCAAAAACATTGTGGATAGAGAAAGAACCTTCTATTATATTTAACCACTTTTCCAAAGCATCCTCATCTAAGTGACCTTCAAACACATGAATATCAAAGTTAACTTGTAACTTGAAAGGGGTAGTTCCTCCAAAGTGGCTACTTGATGAAGACGTATATGTTGTTGTCAATAGTCTTCGAAGTATTTTGGAAAAAATTTCCATCATTTCATCCCTCTATCATGTGAGGGATTCCTAGAGAAACAGATGAATATAGTCTCATGCTCCCTTGTCTCTCTTTTCTTCCAAAATGGGAGGCCACTTGGGCTTACGAGAAAACTTTTACTCAATAGAAACTATCTCAAGACCCAATTCTCTATACCCTAACCTCATCAGGGACCTGCACTAAGAAACAACAAGGAAGAACCTGTGCTCATACCACTGACCCATATTTTTCTGGAAAAAAAAATGAAGGCAGAGATATAACAAGGAAATACACATAGATATTACAGGAAACATAGAGATACAATAATACTCAATTTATATTAATGAATGGAATATGTTGAAACTGTAAAAATATAGAGTGAAATGAACTCACTAGAAAAGTTGCAACTTATCTTTGAGAAGAGATGTAATGGCTAATCTCATTCGGAAGAAGATATGTTTACAATGAGGCTCAAAAAGAATTTTTAACATAGAGAATTAATTATAAATCCATAAACATAAAAAACCATAACCCAAAGAGATGAAACACTGAAAGGTTTGAAGGCCCCAATGGGGGTATTTGATTCATCTACTTCCTCAGGGTGTAACTTTTGCATACGATCTCCATTTGGGGGGCATGATAGCTTGTTGGAAATGTATATCTGAGAAGTGCACATTTCAACTCAGCTCAAGCCAAAGCCTACATCTATCACCTTGGCCTCGCAACGTAAGAAAACACTTTTTTAGGGCCTAAAAATGCCCCTGGAAGTTCATGAATTGAAAAACCTTAAGAAAACCGCCAAGATCAAAAACGATGTTTTGAGCCAGTGGAATAAGTGGGTGGCCACTAATATCCATCTGGATCATGATTTCTTGAAATAAATAGAATTAAAATATGATAAATGGATGAAATATGATAAACCCTCATGGATGAAAATCCAATTAATGCAAGAAAGAAACACTAACTATCAAAGAAAAAGAAAGGATGTAATATAGGTAGAATGAAAGATAAGATACTTCAACATGTAACAGTTTTATAAAAATAGTAGTAAATCAATACTAAATCAGTAAGATACCATGAGAAAAATATTCCAAATGAAATAATAAACAATAGTAAACCATTGATCATTGATTTCTTGAAAGCAATAAAATTAAACTATTCTAAATAAAGGCAAGATGATAAACCCTAATGGTTGAAAATTGAATTAATGTAGAAACGGTGATGTTAGATGATGATTCCAAGCTGATATGCAAGGAAAGGGAAGGAAAGGCAAAGCATGACAGGGAAATCCAAGTCTAGACATGAAAAGGCAAGGCGTGGCATGGCAAGGAAAGGTCTAGGGCTAGGGCTAGGGCTAGGGCTAGGGCTAGGTCATGGTCTAGATATAAGTCAAGGAAAGGAAATTAAATGCAAGGTAAGGCAAGGAAATCAAAGGAAATGCAGTAAAAGGAAAGGAAATGGCAGGGAAAGGAATGAAAAAGAAAGACATGGAAAGGAAAATCAAGGCTAGACATGGCAAGGAAATGAAATGAAAGGAAAGGAAAGGCACGACATGGAAAAGTATAGGTCTAGGTATAGGTCTAGGTCATGTTTTAGTTATAATTCAATTCAAGGCAAGGTAAGGTAAGGAAATGAAAGGAAATTAAATGGAAGGTAAGGCAATGTAAAGGAAAGGTAAGGTAATGTAATGGAAGGAAAAACAAGGATAGACATTGAAAGGCAAGGCATGGAAAGGAATGGAAAGGAAAGGTCTAGTTCTAGGCATATTTCTACGTCTAGGTCTAGGTCATGGTCTAAGTCTAGGTCTAGGTCATGGTATATGTCTAGGTCTAATTCAATGAAAGGCAAGGAAAGGAAATGCAAGGTAGGGAAATGTAAGTCAAGTAAATGACAAGGAAATGAAAGGAAATGCAAGGCAAGTCAAAGCAAGGCTAGACATGGAGAGGCAAGGCATGGAAAAGGGAAAGTATAGGTCTATGCCTAGGTCTACTATTTATAGGTCTAGGTCATGTTCATGGTCTAGGTATAGGCCTAAGTCAAGGWAAGGCAAGGCAAGGAAAGGAAAGGAAATAAAATGGAAAGGGAAGGTGAGGAAATGCAATGACAGGAAAAGAAAGTGTAGGCATGGAAAGGAATGGGAAGACTTATAACTAAACATAGACCAGGACATATATCTAGACCTTTCCTAGACCTACACCTACACCTACACMTAGAAMTAGACCTTTCCTATACCTTGACCTATACCTAGACCTTGCCTATACATAGATGTGGACCTAGACCTATACAAGGAAAGGAAAGGAAATACATGGAAAGGAAAGGCATTGTAAGGAAAGGAAAGGAAAGGATARACACATAAAGGAAACGATAGACATGGAAAGGAAAGCCATGATGTTACAAGGAAAATATCTCTATGGCTAGGGTAAAACCACAAAAAATATAAATGACTACAGAAATCAACTCTAATCTCAAGTATGTTGTATAAAAAAATATGTTAACTAGACAAGATCAAAGGCCTACCTCATCCAGACGTTCAATGAAATCCATCGTTGAGCACTTAAATTAAGGAAATATACCTACAAATAGTCCTCAAAAAACAAGTAACGCAAGTATATGGTGATAATATATGATGTTAGCACATTCAATAACATAATCCATCAACATTCATAACAAATACGCCCATGGAATACTAATTCAAATATTTGTAAGATATTAATTGGACGAGAAAAGAGTATTTCTATTAATATATAATCAACATAAGTGAATGAGTTACATACTTCTGTGTCGGCACGGTTCGGAACTGAGAAACTAAGTTCCTTCAATCTGGGCCTCCACCACTTCAATCCTCCACCAAAGGCAAGCTCATAGAAGAGAGACAATGAAGTTCTAAATTAGTAAGGGAAGATCTTGGGGGCTGAAAAATGTGCCAGACTTAAAGGACAAAGGGATGCAGACTCAATGTGAAGGGAATAATTTCTCCCTAGCAATTTTTCTCTCAAAGTCGAATTCTTTCCCCTCTTTTCCATAGCTCAAATTTGGCCCATTTATAGCCTTCAAATGGAACTGAAGGGTCGAGTCAGAACATTTCCAGTATATAGAAGGCCAAGGATCAATGATCTCATAACGTGAAATGAAAACCCGACACCATTTTTCAATTTTGGGCACATTTACCGATGTACGCAGGTTGTAGTGGTGTAACCTACGTATACGCATGTAGTATAGTAGGAAAGGTGTGTATATGTGGAAAAATTATATTTTTAGCTCTAGGATTTGCAAAAAGGGACTTCAAGTCTGCATACGAAAATGAAAAAAGGCCTTCTATGTAAGATTGCATGGGGTGAAGCAAATCTTGTTATAACACATGATAAGGCATGGAAATATCTAGAACTATATGAGATTGATGGATAGAGGAAGAAAATTGATTATAGGAAGTATTAGAGGAAGCATATTAAGTAAGTGTGTGTGTGAGTGATGTTGCTAATACAATCAATGGTATTGAATAAGAAAGAAAACTAAATCAAATGCACCAAAACACTAGCTTTCAAACAAAAATAAAGGATGTAATAAAACAATAATGAAATATAATATACTTCAACATGTAAAACGTTTATAACAATAGAGTAAATCAATATTCAATTAGTAATATGTCATAATAAAAATATGCCAAATGTAATAAAATAGGCTAAATAGATGCAAGATGATAAAACCTAATGGTTTAAAATTAAACTAATGCAACAATAATGATGTTAGATGATGGTTTTAAGCTAAGATGAAAGGAAACAAAATGGCAAGGAAAGGAAAGGTTGTTGATTAAGGTTGGTTGTCATTGATGTCAACCCTTGAAGAAAGTCTGGTAGCACAAAGGTTTGGGTATTGGACCCAAGTTTGTTTCTTGTAAAGATGACTCATTATTGTCTTGTCATAGTTGATAAGAATTACAAATGGATGAACTCCAAAGTGGTCCCCTTATGGTGAAATCCCTCACGGGAAGACGATTTGTGGATTGAGTTATCCTAGAAGTATGGTTAGAGAACCCGTGATTAATTTTGGAATAATGAGAAGAAGGTCAGTGAATTTGAAAGTAAACCTATCCTAGATGGATAGTGTTTGTCATTCCATTTCTGGTGGTATGTGGAATGTCACATAACTCCTCATCGTTACAGAGTTATGGCCATATGAAGTTGGAGAACCCTCATGAGTCATATAGAAGCCCATAAAATTCAAAGTGTTTGCAAAATAAATCATTTAAATAATAAAGTAAATGGAGAACTCCCTAAAAAAAGGAAAGTTTAATGCTACATGAAAGTATAAATAAGAGGAAAAGCTCTATCATTTAATTACACTTGAACAAATTGAATATCTTTTGTTGTGTCAGGCTTATTGCAAGTACTCATTGATACATCTGAAGTTGCGAAAGTCTAAGGTAGTACGAAGGGTTGATGGAAAAATTCTCAGAATTACAGCGAATACTAAAAAACCCTATTTTTTTATGCGTACGTGGGCTAACAGTGTATTATGGTGCATACATACTGAGGCATATGCGGGATGACAATGTATTAGGGTGAGTACATGTTGGTAAATCCATGGAAACTTGAGAAGATGAAAATGCAAAGGTTCTAGATTCTGAGATCAAGCTCCCAGGAAGGTCTATAGTGCTCAAATACATAAGATCTATCCATTGGTTCAAAAGGTATGTCTTATTTATATGAATAGTTGAATTTTGATGTATGCATGAGAAATGGTTATAGAGATTTGAGGATTCTCCCTAGAAAGACTAGTGGCTACATGGGATCTTTTGTATAATTCAGATCTACAGAAATACATTGCTAGTATATTTATCATTGATACTTATTGTTATAATTGAGGCACATATTGTATTTCTTAGAATATGGCTAAGGGTTTGTGGTACATGGTTGAGAGCTTGTATTTGTGAAGTGTTTGATATATTGAGATATTGAATATCAAAAAGGGTTTCATGACTAGATCATGTGAGGGTTATTATACTTGTTCATGATTACACACACCTATATGGCACATGACTAGAGAGAGATATATATTCTTTGGGTAAAGGTTATGTGTGAGGATGCATGCAAAGGGTACAGTTACAGTCTGGATATAGTGATAGGTTGCAGATCTATGTGAAAGAAGTTACAAAGGGTCAGAAGTTTTCAAGAGAAAGGAAACTGTAGTTTTTCAGAAGGCATATGCAGAATACATAACAGTTTGGTCGCGTACATACGCAGGATACTTAACAGATAGGGCACGTACATATGCATGTTGCAGCACTACAGGTCATGAACCTATTGTATTTTTGTTGATACATGTTCACCTTAGATACATATTGATTACAGGGCAGTGTTCACAAGCGAAATTGATCGCTCGTCAATTGGAGGAGTGAATCTGGTCCGGGGTTGTCTAATTAACCCAAGCCATTTGGATTGATCCACTCCGATGGGTTTAGAAGCTTCATTGGCCGATCGAAGTCCTAAAGAAAGAGAAAAAACTAAACTAAAGAAAAATAAAATAACTTGATGAATAACAATCGCTGAAAACTATATATAATTCTAATATGTATTTATAGTTTAACTAACTAATATTTTATAAAATAACTCTACTTATTATATATATAATATATACAAATGATTCTATTACTAATATAATATGTACACAATACAAATTTTAATCTAAATCCGCGAAAATCGAATATTGATTGATTTTTGAAACAACAGTAATGCTATTTAATCTTTTTGATTTATTTTCTAATAAAGGAAATCAAATATCAAACTGTCTAATTGAAAATGGAAATCACAGATAATAGAAAATGTTTTAGCTACATGAAGTTTCTGTATTCATTAAACTAATGAAATTAAACTAGCAAATTGACCTATTATCGCATCCAGTATTTGTTCAGTGTGTAGCATTCAACCTCCCTGTCTGATGAGGTAAACCCACAACAAATCTGCAATTGCTTCTCATAAACGTGAATAAATAATGATTGGATTCGAATGATAGAACATATAAGAGATATAATCACAACAATCTTTTCATTTCACAAGTAGCCACATTAAGATAAATCCTGCTGTGAAAACTTGTGCATGAATGTTCAACAAATGATGAAGATAAATCTCCTAATCCCAGGTTTAAACAAAATGATTATTGTGTGTTAAATATAGAACATAAAACATGGATAATATATATAAATTTATATCATACCAATATGTAGTAAACCACGACAGCAAAAGCAATCATAATTTAATTACAAATAAAAATAATCATGACTTGAATAAAAACACAATATGGAGAAGCTAAAGTTGTGACAAATATCATATTTTATTCAAGTCTGTAAATCATAAATCCATAGTTTTTTGCCCCAAGTAGAGATGGTTTGAAGTTAAAAAAATAAAATTCTTATATAGGTTCCAGGAACAAAATGTTTCCTGTTGATAACATCAAATCTGTTAAAAAATGTGGGGGATGTAACCTCCCAGATTTTACTTGATATCAAAAAGCTAACAGCCTAATCTATTTACTAAAAATATAAAKATGGTATGGCTRGGAGATCCCAACAATGCTTCATATCTCTTTGAATAACATGAGTTCCTGAAAACAAAAAAAAATAAGAAGATTTTAGATGTATTTTCAATTGTGAAATCAAGCAATTCGAATTTTTCTAACTAGCTACAGAATCTTACGATTMTGTAGCTAGTTATAATTATAACTGGAATCATATTTTATTCRACAAACAAAACAAACTAAAAAGTAATCTATGCAAACAAATCGTGTATCSTAAATCGAGAAAGACAGAATCATACTARACTTTGAAAAAGATTATACCTCAAATCATGAGAGTCAAACAAATCAAGCAATCTTTGAATTTACTATTGTTGTYGCTGCTTCCACATTCTTAAAAATGACAGACCCTGTAGTTTTTAGGTGTTTTTCCTTTTCTTGAGCTATGGATTGGAGCCTACTATTCTCCTTTTCCAATGAATCCACCTGGTCTTTCAAAGATTTAAGTTGGGACTGTAGTAAAGGCACATCCTTGTAATACCTGTCAATCCAGGATCGACATTCATTACAATGCGGCTGCAGAGACTGTGTATTGGCACTGATAGTATTAACAGATGTAGAATCGTCCATTTGACACATAGGTTCATCACGGAGTTTGATGCCAGGAAAAAAAGGATTGTCCTTTAGACATGGTGGTAGGTTGGTAACATAATCGTAGGGTCTGTCAGGGCAAAGTCCATATGAATATGGATACTCTTCGGCCAAGAACCTTTCAATTTCTAAATCTGAATCCTCACTTAGCTCAATTGTGTTTTTGTGTCAGCATAGGGTTTGGGTTTGTTTCGAGCACATCGTGAAATCCAACGAGCAGCCCTTTTATTCTTATAATTAACATCGATGTTTCCCTTAAGCTTTTTCCCTGTGGGTTTTTTAATATTCTTGGTACAACTTTTAGGATACGAATCTGGTTGAGTGTCAGGTTGAGAAGCATCGGGGTAGGTCGAGGGTTCCAAATTAGAGATAGGATCATAGGGAAGGAGTGGTGGAGGAGAGGTGGTAGGTTTCACAAGGGTTTCTGTGATAACAGGCTTGTCAACCTGTCCCAACTCGCTATTACCAAAGCCATTTTGTAACACAAAAGCATCCCAACAATCGTTGTTTAATTTCAACTAATGCATAATGATAATCTTAATTAAACCATGATGGAACAAACTAGAATCAGACTTCTGCCTCCTAAACCGCTTTCCCATCTTGTACAGGCTTCTAAGCAGGAAGTAGGGCATGTTCAACGGGAATTCAATGAAACTCATAAGAAATCACAGGTGATACAAGAAAACCAACCCAAATCTCCCTTCACACGTAATAAATTGTTTCACAATAGATAACAAATCATGCCATCCAGATTTTAAAGATGAGACAAGCATGCCTCGGTCGCAACTAGTAACTTTCCTTGAGGTGAACAACAATGACTAGGGGACCTCTTCAACTTTTGCGTTCTTGAACCACTTTTGGCCAACAGCTATTAAACCTGTAGCTTGGATTATAAAATCTTCATTTACCTCAAGCTGCATGTCTCCTATCTTTTCTCTACAACCGTTGAAAGTCAACACGAACTCTTTTACAACTCTTAGATTGAAACCCTCAAACTTTTCAATAAACAAATGCCAGTCGTTCCTTTCTCATTCGTCTCTGGCATTGTCAAACGATAACAAGGTTTGGATTCTATTGGGCTCAATCCTCACCACAGGAGCCATGGCTAATAGAAGGGAATCAACACGAAAATCGGAGGTAGGGTTTGATAGAAAAAACACAGAGCCATAGCCCCAAGCAAAACAATGCTATGACAGTTTGAAATGGTAGGTAGAGGCGTTAATCACCATGCGTGGGAATAGAATCGTGAAGCCCGAGGCCATACAGAGAAATAATATCACGTTGTACATAATATGACACCTTGGCATATGAGTGTGTGTAAGGATGTAAACACTTGAAAACCATAGAATGCACATTCATGACTTGATTACAAAGTAAATGTATCAATTAAACATTGGATAATTAAAAGTTTTGTGAATCAAAAACCCCATTAATATTAATCGATTATTAATGAGTGGAGGTATTTCACTTATGTAAACAAGGCACGTTGAAGACCAAGGGGTTATAAACAAGGAAAACAATCATGTTCATAGCAAAAGATGACAATTCGATAATAGACCATATGAACAGTTTTCCAAAAATCGAAACAAAGGGTTAATTCCATATGTGAGTTTTCATGCTTACAATCATGAAAACAAACATCGAAAGGAAGATATGTAAAAAGTGACAAGTGGCAAGTGTCATTTAGTGAGAATTCTCATGATGAGTAATGATAATTTAGAGGCCCTATGTAGGAAGCTTGTAAAAATAGAAATTATATTATTGCTGCCAACAATGGCGACACGCTAGAGGAAGCAATTATCTCTGCCAAATGAACGAGTTCAGATTAGGATAATCAAAAAAAAAATTTGAATCGAAAACAACCGGACAGCTATCTGAACATCATAAACAATTAAAATGCATTCCAGTTTCAGATTACTATTATTTTAAAGAGACAAAAACTGACAACAATCTTAACAGAATAGAGTCACGATATTAAAGTTAAAATCTTCAATACTGTTGACAGGGCCGCTGCTGCCAGCAGGTGTCCATAGCCTCAACAGGGATGTCATTTAACCCACTATGTTATCTGTATCCTTCCAAGAAGTTCCAGATCAGAATGAAGGACGTTTAAGGTTAAAAAGAATCCATATCTAAGAATTTTCATATACCTGACATTGCTTTGCTTCCTGCAGGCCTGTTTAGTACCTCGACGAAGTTATCTTGGAATCATGCATGCATTTACCCGCTGCCAACAGACCTGTTCAGTATCCCGATGGGTTTACAAGCACTTCCCATAGCTCTCTAAAAATTTATTTAGATTTTTAGAGATTTTTAATAGAGCGGGGTGCCACTGAAAATCCTGGTTTTCAAACACATCTTATTAAATTGCAGACCTTGAAGAAATTTCTTAGCTTCCCTTCATTAAGATCTGGAAATAGTTTGTTAATAAACTGACTTTCAAGAGAAGGGAGACATCTCTGAGTTGTTCTCTCAAAGAACAGGGACAACGTAAGAATAATTTTTATGGATGATCGTGAGTAACTTCAGTTACAGATTGAAATCAAGAAACGCTTTTCAAACAACGAGTTATCTTTAACATGGCTGCGTATTCAGAAAAATATCACAATTGATGTTTAAACAACTTTCAGCAGTCATTTTTAGAGGGGAATTTTTTATATTCTCTTCGTCTGAGCTAGCCCATGATGCATGCATGTGCATTTCAAAAAGAAAGACTGATAAGCATAAAGGAAAAATCGAAACAAACCAACAAACAAAAACAAACAACAAACAAAACAAAAAATATTTACACAGTGTAAATGGGAGTGTCATCAGGCAAAGTACTTTTTTAGAGCTTGGCCATTCACCGGAAAGGTGTTTGGCTGTCCCTCTATATTCTATAATCAGAAGGAACTGGGACCCAATTTATCAGCAATTAAGAATGGTCCCAACCACAAGTTCTAAAATTTTGTATGCTCTCCTTTTCCCTCATGGGGTTTGTTCCATTTTAGGACAAGGTCACCTACCTCAAAATTTATGTTAGAGGCAGAATTGGAATCAAACCACTTTTTCACAATGAGTTGATGTTGATCCAATTTCCGTTTTTCTTGAGCCCTCACTTCTTCTAATTTTAACAAAGCGTTAATTCGACTCACCAAAGGGGGACAATCCTCTTCCTGTATTTTTTATGCTAACTACAGAGATGGAAGAAGGACATGTGGTGGAAGGATTGCCTCCCTACCGTAAACAAGAAAGAAAGGTGAGTTACCCACAACAATTTTAGGAGTTACCCTATCAGCGCAGATTGCGTTTAACAATGCGTTATGCAAATTTTTATGGTTTTCAGAGACCGTTCACTTGATAATTTTGATCAAATTTTTATTAGTTGATTCTTCCAAACCATTTCCTTGGGGGTAATAGCTGGCATAATACTTTAATTTACTTCATTTTTCTAGAGCGAAATCACTCATCTCAAGAGACGAAAAATAAGTGGCATTGTCAAATACTAGGCATTCAGGAATATCGAAACGAGTAATAATATTTGAATTCAAGAAAGATATTACCTGGATGGTATTTATAGCTTTTAATGGGGCAGCCTCAGACCACCTAGTGAAGTAATCTATGGCTGTTATGATATACTTATGCTATTGTGAGGATGGAGAATTGATTAGGCCTATAATATCTAGACCCCACTACTGAAAATGGGAATCTACTGAAACTGGTTGCAGAGAGAAGGCTGGTTTCTGTTTCCATCCAGATGCTTTTTGAAAAATTAAACACTTGCGACACAAAGCATGAGAGTATTTAAAAAGGGTAGGCCAGTAATAATCTGGTCTTAATACTTTGTGGGCAGTGGTATCTCCACCAAAATTCCCACCAACTTCTCTTGCATGCAATTCCAATAAGACTTTTTTTGCTTCATCTTTCTCAAGACAACAGATTAGTACTCCATCAAAATTTTGACGAAACAGAATACCATTAATCAACCGAAAAGAAGCAGATTTTAATATTAGTGCTCTTCTTTTTGTGGGATCAAGGTTACGGGGAGCTGATCCATGTATAAGACAAAATTTTATATCATCATACCAGGGACTAACAGGGTTTTGTGCATAGCAGATTTGATTTTGATAGTGTTGTCCTGGATTTAACATATCATTTTCCTCTTGCTATCCTACACCTGAATCAACGACCAATTAGCATAACCCTTGGCCTCTTACTATTTGTGCTGGGGTGATTTCTATGTCCTACTCTTGCAAGGATGTGACCTAGTTTGCCCTTTTTTCGCCTAGTTCTTTCTGTACTAACAAATTTCTGATAGTCGAGTAAGGGACAATGATTTTCGTCCTAGATTTCAAAAGATAAGATCGGAAGTGCTTTACTGCTTTGAAAACAACATAGGCTTGTTGATCTACTGTTGGATAATTAATTTCGGCCCCCTTGAAGGCTGAGCTCATAAAGGCGATTGGGACTTCGTTGTTTTCAGTGTTATTTTGAGTTAGGACGGTGGCGTATGAACGGTCAGAAGCAAACGTGTAGAGGGTGAAGTCCTATGAAAATTCGGGGCTCATTAGAGAAGGAACATCTATTATGGCCTTTATGATTGAATCAAAAGCCTGGCTTTCTAAAGGTCCCCAATGGTATTATACGTCCTTTTTTATTAGGTTTTGTAATGGTCTCACCATTTCTGAAAAGCTAGGGACAAATCTCCTAACAAAGTTTATCTGACCTAAGAAAGATTGCATGGAATTTTTTGACGAGGGAGGAGGCAGTTTCGAAATGACTTGAGTTCTTTCAGGGTCGATAATCATCCCTTCACTCGATACAATGAATCCTAGGAGTTTACCTTGTTCTACTGTGAAAATAGATTTTTTGGGATTCAAAGAAATGTCATACTTATGACATCGCTATAGAAATGATCTTAAATGAGCTAGATGATATTCTTTATTTTTCGAGAAGACAGTGATGTTATCCAGGTAAACTATGACAGATTGATTGATTAAGCCTCGGTAAGTGATGTCCATTACTCTCTGGAAAGTGGCACCGACATTTATGAGTCCAAAGGGCATATTTCTATAAGCGTAGGTGCCCCATGGAGTGCGAAAGGTGGTTTTGAGTTGGTCTGGAGGGGACATCAGGACTTAGTTATACCCTGAAAAACTATCCAAAAAGGATAGTCTTTCAAAACCAGATAATTGTTGAAGGATATGTTCCATAGGAGGGACAGGGTAGTTGTCTTTATCAGATGCTCGAATAAGATTTTGAAAAATGACACATAGTCGGATTTCACCACTCTTCTTTCGGACAGGGACAAGATTAGAGACCCATTGTGTGTGCCTAACTGGGAAAATTATCTTAGTGTTCAAGAGTTTATTTAATTCCTTCTTGACAGTTGGTTCGAGTTTTGGGTGCATTTTCCTTAACTTTTGTTGAAAATGTTGGGTTTGGGGTTTCATAGGGATAATGTGTTGTATGATGTTAGGATCAAAGGTTTTCAGGTCATTGTACGTCCAATAAAAAACATCTTTGAATTCCTTAAACAGCTTAATAAACGCTACTTTTTATTGCTTAGAACACCCCACCCCTAAATTAATGTACTTTGGATTTTCTTTAGTTCCCAAATTTACCTTTTCATGTGTCAAAGAGGAACTATTCGTTTTATAGTTCACTGATTTTCTGAACTTGTCATGAAGATCATAAAAAAAATTTAATCTAACTACAGATTTTGGGATAGAGTTTACCATGTCTGATGAAGATTTCGGAGATCTTGGATCTGGTATTACCATAAAGTCACAAAGATTTTTTTCATGGGTTCCTTCGTCAATCACCACACCCTATAAGGTTTCTTCCATATGCAGAAAACTTATAATATATTGATCGTCATCGAAGACTCTCCAATTCGTGATGTTGTCTAGGACGGATGGTCTGAACAACAGTTCGACGGAGAATGCATTCGTAGATAAGACTTCTGCAGGAAAAAAATTTGAAGCCACGTTAGCTAACAAATCAGCTTCCGAATTATTCAATCTAGGAATAGAATTTATGTTAAATGCGGCAAACTTATTCATCAAATTCCATACCTCAGTTTGGTATCTTTTAAGGTGCGAAGATAAACAGTGGATATCATTTTTTACCTGTCTAACCACAATTTCTGAATCGCCAAAAACAGTCAAACTTTGAATGTTCAAATCAAACGCTTTTCTGAGGCCTTGCAATAGTGCCTCATATTCTGTTGTGTTGTTTGTACATTCGAATTCTAACCTGCAAGCAATCAGGGTCTTGTTACCTGCTGGATCGATGAGCATGCAACCTGCACCATCTCCTTCCTTGGATTTCGACCCATCAAAGTAAAGAGACCATATTTCATTTTCGTCGGTTGCATGTGTCCACTGAGAAGAATCTCTTGTCTACGTATATGTCAAAATTTCAGACTGTTGTTCCAGGTTAGTGATAGTGGAAGTTTCGGCCATGAAATTACCGAAAAAAGTATCCATCCCCTGTATTTTGAGAGAATCGGTAGAAGGAGTGAAAGGTTCATTGGGATCATTTAAATCAGTCACCGTGAACTTCAGATAACGTTCACGATTTACCTTGATTCTTTTGGGCTTTCCATTCTCGGGCGGCCATAGGTGAGACCAATCCGTCGCAAAATAACCATGTAATTGTTCTGACCAATCTCTTCTTAAAAATAGACCATAAACTTCCAGGATATCTACAACAATAATATCAATCACTTGATGAACATTAGGATTAGACGACAATCTTATAAGCACATTTCTTAATTCGCCTATCACTTTAACACTAGTTCGATCAAGCTGGATAATTTTCAAGTTGGATGGTTGAACTTCGACATTAATCTTTTGACAAACAGACCAAGGCATTACGTTAGATGATGCACCTGAATCTACCATGCATTTGTGTACGTTCCTATTGAAAATTTCAAAAGTTAACAAAAATGGAGGGACATTTTTGCGAGTATTAATAGTGGAAGCTTGTTGCTTTTTACTCGCATCCTCTAAAACTGATTTATCTACATTTGTTACATTATTTACAGGAAGGTCTCTTTTATCGTGAGGCTCAGATGTGATTTGGGGGGAGGCCTTCTGAGGAACTTTGGGGTTGTTTTGAACACCTTTGTTACTGCTCAGATTGCCATTTTTGTTGTTCTCTACAATATTTTGTAGCATTTTTTGCAGAAGAAAAGGGAATTTTAATAATTCATAAACAGAAATGTTAGCCCTAAGATTCTTTAGATCTTCAACTAAATCATAATCTAAACTTGGCTTTACTAAATTCTGTTTAGTCTCGATCGATTTAGACTATTTTGGGGGAAAAGTAATAGTGATTTCAGAAGAAGACTTATTTGTTGTCTTACTCCTAGTATTGTAAGGATGCACTGTTTCGAAATTAGCTTGAAAAATGCTATCCGAAAAATGTCCAAAAATGTTCAAAGAGGATTCATCTTCTTCTATTGTCTCTTGTTCAGCTACTTCTTCAGGGATCTCAGGAGGCATCAAGTTATCATGTGCTTCGAGAATCGTTTGAATAGAAAATTGTAGGCTTTCTAGATTTAGGCCCTCAGTATTTGAATTAGGTCGATTGGTGGGAAAAGGCTTCCTAAAAGGGGGTTTGTAAGGCCCTTTACTCAAAGAAGCTTCTTCAACCATCCTTTTCAAATCTATAACTTGGTTTGACATTTTTTGAACGACTTTCTGTAAGTTTTCTAAATCTGTTCTTTCAGGTTGAGCTTTGTTTTGGGAAGGTCTAGGGAGGATTTCGATTTTCTTTTTGGAAGATGAACTAGTCTCTGTCTTTTTGCTAGTAGTGTCTTTTAAACTAAGGATTTCTTTCTCGATCTGACTGGCCTCTTCGAAGGCTTCTAACAATGTGGATTTCTTAGATCTCTTTACCCAAATGGCTATGCTTTGATGTAAGGCTTTCGTATAATATGCAATAATAAGATTTTCGGTAGGCATCGAATCCGTAGGGATTCGGTTCTTTAGTGTCAAGAACCTTTGATTAAATTCTTTGATCTTTTCTTTGGGTTTCATTCTTAAACTAGAAAGCTCCATGACTAGAACTTCAGGAGACTTGTCATCTCCGAACTTCTCAAGGAAACAGGATTCAAATTTCTCCCATGACACGATGGTGTTGGGTTGTTGGGCAAAGTACCAGGTAGAGGCATTGCCCTCAAAGGTGTAGGGAAACAATCTACAGACTATGTCTTCATGGTTGACACTATGGAGTCTAATGGCTAACATAAAATTTTTGATGTGATCTTCAGGGATCTGTTTAGAGTCCGGGTCAAATTTTGGGAGCCATTTCTTTGGGTGTTTTGGTAAAGGATGTTGAGGCCCGGGTATGGCCACTGCATCTTGGTTGAGCCAGGGTCTGGTGGGATTGTTCTGGTTGGCCATAGGTGTGGGTGGTGTCTAAGGGTGATATGAGGAACTGCCTTCATCAGAATATTATTCTCCAGAAGAAGAAGGAGATGAAGGAGGTGGTGATGGTGGTATACCAGATCCTCCTGCTGCAGGAGTGAGGATTGGATCTGTAGGGTTTAAAGTAAGGTCAGTACCTCCAAGTTGTTCTATAATATCAGAGAAGTCTAATGGTTGGTTCAAGGGTCGGTTTGGTTGTCTTATATGAGCTAAAGCACTGTGCATTCTTATGAGAGATTGTCGAACAATATCCTGTATGTCACCACCCATAGGATTTGGAGTTATTGGTTCAACTATGACCTGTAGATCGTCGTTTGATGTGGTTGTTGTTTAAAGGACAATGTTGTCATCTGAACGAATTCTAGTCACTATAGGTGAGTGGGTAGGTGGTGAAGGAGTCTTACGACCTCCTCGTGCTATTAATAGTTTTTAGGCCCTTATTCTAGCGCCATTTGTTGACGAGAAAAATTGACCGCTCGTCAACTGGAGGAGTGAATCCAGTTCGGGGTTGTCTAATTAACCCAAGCCGTTTGGATTGATCCACTCTGACGGGTTTAGTGGCTCCGTTGGCCAATCTAAGTCCTAAAGAAGTCGAAAAAACAAAACTAAAGAAAAATAAAATAACTTGATGAATAAAAATCGCTAAAAACTATATATAATTCTAATATGTATTTACAGTTTAACTAACTAATATTTTATAAAATAACTCTACTTATTATATATACAATATATACAAATGATTCTATTACTAATATAATATGTACACAATACGAATTTTAATCTAAATCCACAAAAATCGAATATTGATTGTTTTTTGAAACAACAGTAACGCTATTTAATCTTTTTGATTTATTTTCTTATAAACGGAATCAAATATAAAACTGTCTAATTTAAAACAGAAATCACAGATAATAGAAAATGTTTTAGCTACAGGAAGTTTCTGTATTCATTAAACTAATGAAATTAAATTAGCAAACTGACCTGTTATCGCATCCAGTATTTGTTCAGTGTGTAGCATCCAACCTCCCTGTCTGATGAGATAAACCCGCAACAGATCTGCAATTGCTTCTCATAAACGTGAAGCAATAATGATTGAATTCGAATGATAGAACATATAAGAGATATAATCATAGAAATCTTGTCATTTCACAAGCAACCGCATTAAGATAAATCTTGTTGTGAAAACTTGTGCATGAATGTTCAACAAATGATGAAGATAAATCTCTTAATCCCAGGTTTAAACAAAATGATTACTGTGTGTTAAATCTGGAACATAAACATGGATAATATATATAAATTTATATCATACCAATCTATATTAAACCACGACAGCGAAAGCAATCATAATTTAATTACAAATCGAAATAATCATGACTTGAATAAAAACACGATATGGAGAAGCTAAAGCTGTGACAAATATCATATTCTATTCAAGTCTGTAAATCAGAAATCCATATTTTTTTTCCCCAAGCAGAGATGGTTTGAAGTTTACAAAATAACATGCTTATATAGGTTCCAGGAAAAAAATGTTTCCTATTGATAACATCAAATCTGTTAAAAAATGTGGGGGATGCAACCTCCCAGATTTTACTTGATATAAAAAAGCTAACAGCCTAATCTATTTACTAAAAATATAAATATGGTATGGTTGGGAGATCCCAACAGTGCTTCATATCTCTTTGAAAATCATGATTTTCCTGAAAACAAATAAAAATAATAAGATTTTAGATGTATTTTCAATTGTGAAATCAATCAATTTGAATTTTTCTAACTAGCTACAGAATCTTACGATTATGTAGCTAGTTATAATTATAACTAGAATCATATTTTATTCAACAAACAAAACAACTAAAAATCAATCTATGCAAACAAATCATGTATCCTAAATCGAGAAAGACAGAATCATACTAAACTTTGAAAAAGATTATACCTCAAATCACGAGATTCAAACAAATCAAGCAATCTTTGAATTTACTATTGTTGTCGTCGCTTCCACATTCTTAAAAATGACAGAACCTGTAGTTTTTAGGCGTTTGTCCTTTCTTGAGCTATGTATTGGATCCTACTATTCTCGTTTGCCAATGAATCCACCTGGTCTTTCAAGGATTTAAGCTGGTACTGTAGTAAAGGCACATCCTTGTAATACCTATCGATCCAGGATCAACATTCATTACAATGCGGCTGTAGAGACTGTGTATTGGCACTGATAGTATTAATAGCTAGAGAATCATCCATTTGACATGTAGGTTCATCGCGGAGTTTGATTCCAGGAAAAAGAGGATTGTCCTTTAGACACGGTGGTAGGTTGGTAACATAATCATAGGGTCTATCAGGGCAAAGTCCATATGAATATGGATACTCTTCGGCCAAGAACCTTTCAATTTCCGAATCCGAATCCTCACTTACCTCAATTGTTTTTTTTGTGTCAGCACAGGGTTTGGGTTTGTTTCGAGCACATCATGAAATCCAACGAGTGGCCCTTTTATTCTTATAATTAACATCGACACTGCCATTAAGATTTTTCCCTGTGGGTTTTTTAACAGTCTTGGTACAACTTTTAGGATACGAATCTAGTTGAGTGTCGTGTTGAGCAGCATCAAGGTAGGTCGAGGGTTCCAAATTAGAGACAGGATCATAGGGCAGGAGCAGTGGAGGAGAGGTGGTAGGTTTCACAAGAGTTTTTGTGATAACAGGCTTGTCAACCTGTCCCAACTCACTATTACCAAATCCATTTCGTAACACAAAAGAATCCCAACAATCGTTGTTTAATTTCAACTGATTCATAATGATAATCTTAATTAAACCATGATGGAACAAACTAGAATCAAACTTCTTCCTCCTAAACTGCTTTCCCATCTTGTACAGGCTTCTAAGGAGGAAGCAGGGCATGTTCAACGAGAAGTCAATGAATCTCATAAGTAATCACAGGTGATACAAGAAAACCAACCCAAATCTCCCTTCACACAAAATAAATTGTTTCACAATAGCTAACAGATCATGCCCTCTAGATTTTAAAGATGAGACAAGCATACTTCGGTCGCAACTGGTAATTTTCCTTGAGGTGAATAACAATGACCAGGGGACCTCTTCAACTTTTGCATTCTTGAACCACTTTTGGCAAATAGCTAGTAAACCTGTAGCTTGGCTTATAAAATCTTCATTTACCTCAAGCTGCATGTCTCCTATCTTTTCTCTACAACCGTCGAAATTCAATGCAAACTCTTGGGCAACTCTCAGATTGAAACCATCAAACTTTTCAATAAACAAACGCCAGTCATTCCTTTCTAAGTCGTCTTTGGAATTGTCAAACGATAATAAGGTTTGGATGCCATTGGGATCAATCCTCACCATAGGAGCCATGGCTAATAGAAGGGAATCAACATGGAAATCGGAGGTAGGGTTTGATAGAAAATACACAGAGCCATAGCCCCGAGGAAAACAATGATGTGACAGTTCGAAATGGTAGGCAGAGGCGTTAATCACCATGTGTGGGAATAGAATCATGAAGCCCGAGGCCATACAGAGAAATAATATCACATTGTACATAATATGACACCTTGGCATATGAGTGTGTGTAAGGATGTAAACACTTGAAAACCATAGAATGCACATTCATGACTTGATTACAAAGTAAATGTATTAATTAAACATTGGATAATTAAAAGTTTTATGAATCAAAAACCCCATTAATATTAATCAATTATTAATGAGTGGATATCTTTCAATTATGTAACCAAGGCACATTTAATACCAGGGGGTTATAAACAAGGAAAACAATCATGTTCATAGCAAAAGACGACAATTCGATAATAGACCATATGAACAGTTTTCCAAAAATTGAAACAAAGGGTTAATTCCATATGTGAGTTTTCATGCTTACAGTCATGAAAACAAACATCGAAAGGAAGATATGTAAAAAATGACAAGTGACAAGAGTCATTTAGTGAGAATGCTCATGACGAGTAATGATAATTTAGA
>ML807935.1:0-20179 GCA_009831015.1 Picea engelmannii
TCATCTGGTACTGCATATTTAGACATGACGCTTCGAATTCTTGTAGATCTTGGCATTGTGGGATCTAAGTTATCACAAATTCTGTAGTGAACTAAGGATTGGGGATCACAACTATGGGTTTCACAACTTCACAGGCTTGCTCACTCTACAAAATTTGTAAATTGCTAAGTTCTTTGAAAATAATGCGTTCTATGACGAGTTCTAAGAGCCTTGTACTCAGGCTTAGCTGGAAAGTTCAGTAATAACTTTTTTTCATCATGACCATATGGATGCAACTGGGATCTAATTTTTCCGATGGGATGGTTTAACGGGGTAAATCCTATTGGGAGATTTTGGCATTTACTATGCAAGTTGGACAGGGATGTGGCCGATTACAGACCTTTCCATTTTATGAATGGGAATCTCGACATGAATATTGATGGCATATTCTCGTATCGAGGCTTTATGGATTAACTGAATTCAGATGGGGTAATGTAATGGTAATAAAGGTTGTGACTGGACTAGGTTCGTGTGGCACATGGACTCAGATTGCATTTAGATTCGTTCTCCCTCTGACCAAAAAGGGGTACTCATCATATTAATGACTGTAATTAATGGGTTCTTTTATGCTTCTAATCCTGCACTATTGATTAAGTAGTCCTCATCAAATAAACACTTAAACAAAAAAGGAAATGAACTAAATGTCACGACGGAACATTGCACACATCGACTTTATTAATTGAATTTACAAAAATTCAGAAAAACTCAAATTTAACTATTTTACATGCTCCTTTACACTAGAGTGACAATCCTTTTAGCTTAGTTCTGAGACATATAGGTTTTCAGGAAATCACCATTCACCCATCCCGATCGCAACATACCATCCAATCACGCAAGTTTGTCTGCTCCTGAAGGTTGGATCTCTGCAACTATAAATGGTCCCAACCAATTCATGTGCAACTTGCCAAGATGCTTCTGGTACCAACTGTGATAGAGTAGAATCTTATCCCCTTGCACAAATACTTTAGTCTTAATGTGTCTGTCATGCCAATATTTTTGCCTTGATTTGTCAATTGACTGATGGAAATCTACTAAAAACCTGGTCTCTTCGAGTTCTTGTAACTCCATGAGTCTCTGTGCAACTGACTCTTCCTCTGACATATGGGTGATCTGTGCAATGTACATACTCAGAGTGATGAATTCTGCAGGCACCAAAGCCTCTTTCCCATAAACTAGCTGGAATGGCGTGTACCTGTGAAGTTTCTTTGTGGTTGTCTTGTAATCCCATAGTACTACTGGAACTCTATCATCCCAATATTCTTTATTTGTGCAATAGACCTTTGTTAACCCTCTCTCTAGAAACTTGTTGAATGATTCTACTATTCCATTGGCTTGTGGGTGGTAGGGGATGCTTTTGTGATGTTGGATCAAGAACTCTATTATAAGCTTTGCTATAGTGCTACTAATAAAATGAGCTCCCTGATCATTGGTTACTCTCCTAGGACATCCAAATCGAGTGATAATATTATAAAAAATGAACATAGCAGTAGTATCGGTTGAGTAGTCCTGAATAGTTGCTTCTTCAACCCAATGTGTAAGGTAGTCAGTTGCGGTAATGATGTATCTATCCTTTGAATGCTTAGCTGTTGGGTTGATTGGTCCAATGAATTCAACTTCCCACTTCTCAAATGCATGTATATCTCGAACTAGTTGAAGTGGTAATTCATCTCGTCGTGATGGCTTACTCACTCTTTGACAAACATCACATGATCTAGCATATACCTTTGCATCCTTAAAGAGTGTTTCCCACCAAAGTCCAACTTGGATAACTTTCTGTGGAGTGGCCTTTCCTCCTACATGAACTCCCACAACTCCATTGTGGCATTCCCATAATATATCTTGTCTTTTCGTGATCCAAGACACATCTTCTGAGGATACTATCTAGTCCCAATTTATACAATTGTCCTACAATCAACTGGTAATATGCTTCTCTAACAACCATATGGAATTTTTGGGTTGCAGAATATGTGTCTGGGCAGGCCCCTATACTTAAGAAGACTGCTATGTCCTCCAGGTACTATGGTATGGCCTCAACCTGGAACAATTTTGCATCTTGGAGCTGATCGTCAATTGCTCCACCACTTTCCCCTGACTCTAATCTAGACAGGTGATCAGGTCCTACGTTTCATCTTCCAGTCTTAATAATTACTTCAAAAGAGAATTCCTCAAACAATAGCAACCATCTGCAAATTCTCCCTTCCAACACAGGTTTGTTAACTAGATATTTCAATGCAGAATGATTAGTAAAAAACTTAAAATGAGAACCTAACGAATAATGTCTAAATTTCTGCAAAGCATAAATCATGGCTAAACTCTCCCTTTTTCGTCATTGTGTAGTTGCACTCAGCTTGTGACAAATTCCTGCTCGCAAAATAGATAGGATGATCCAAGGCTCCATATCCAGGTTTTGCTAAGATATATCCTAAGGCAATACCTGAAGCATCTACGTGGATGTGAAATTCATTTTCCCAGTTTGGGAATATCATAATTGGTGTTATAATGAGCTTCTCCTTTAGGGTCTCGAATGCTTTATCACATTCTGGGTTCCATTGGAACATTTCAGCCTTTTTCAATAGATTTTCCAGAGGTGCAGTAATGTTTGCATATCTTCTGATGAACCTGCGATAGTAACCTGTGTGTCCCAACATGGAGCACAACTTCTTAGTACTCGTAGGTGGCGGCATATTCACAATAACCACAACTTTGGCTTGGTCTACCAGTACTCCCTCTCGGCATATTATTTGTCCCAACAAATTAACATGTGGTACATAGAAGATACACTTTCTGAGATTCAATGATATCTGCAACTCTCTGCATCTATCAAACATCAAACGTACGAGTGCTACATGTTCCTTGAGCAGTTTGTATATCATCCAATCATCCATATAGACTTCTATAAACTTGTGAATGAACTCTCTAAAATCTGCTATTACAATCCTGGAGAAAACTGTACAGGCGTTCTTTAAGCCAAATGACATCATATTGTATGCAAAAGATCCCCATTCTATGATGAATGTGGTCTTCTTTTTGTCCTCTTCAACAATCCTTACTTGGTGGTACCCTGAAAATCCATCTGTAAATGAGTACGCTTATTTCCCCACAACTTGTTCTAGCACCTATTTAGTAAAAGGTGTTGGGAAAGGGTCATGTACACAGGAAGAGTTAAGGCTTCTATAGTCTACATAGATCCTAATATCCTCTGTGCCTTTCTTTCTCTGAATGACTATTAGGTTGACCCATTCTGCTTCTTCCACTGCAAAAATAAGTCCATCTTCCAACATCTTGTATATCTCCTTAACCTTCTCTTTTACTCTAGTGTTAAGGCGGTATGGTCTATTCTCATGTTTTAATTCAATTTTCATTTCTCCCATAACTCCTTTGATCCCATTTAACTCTGAAATGGTCTTTGGGAATAAATCCTCATATTTCATCAACAAAATATGTATTTCTTGACTAGTTTTCTCATCCCAGTAATCTCCCACCATAGCTACCTTAGGTTTCTCTGTGGTCCCTATATTGACTTTGCTCAACTTTAATGGGTGATTGTAGGAGCTATTAGTCTGAATGGGTATGGTGTTCTAGATTTATTTGTTCCCTTTTGTCTCTATAATGGCTAGGTTTCTCAATCCTTCTAAATCATATGGACTTTCTGAATCCATGCTAATCTTATAGAATTTTATAGGCTTCTTGTTTGAGGGTAGGTGAAGATTAGTCTGAAGTTCTCAACTATGTTTCACACATACCACTAGGTTTTTTTTTTTTTTGATTACTATTGTCTGTAAAAAGAAATCCTTTAATCTTTTGCAGGACTACCTCAAGCTCAAGGTACTTACATGTAAACGAGAAGTCCTTGAAAAAATGATATGCCAGTGTCTGCCAGTCATTGGTCTGTCTTCTAGTTTCTTCATGTATGAACCAAGATTTCTGGATTGGACCTATTGAGTGGGGAAATACCTGAACCCAGAAGCGAGAGGGTATTTCCACAACTTGCCACTGGGTCACACACTGTTCAATATGTGCTCTAGGATCAAGTTCTTTGTTGAACAGTTGTGCAACATGGAAATCCATCTGTATCTCTAATTCCAACTGCTCCTTATCATGGAACCTATATTTGATAGCTTACTTCACATCGTCTCAATTTCTGAGTAAGGATTTATGATTGGCCCACCATTTGGTAGGGGTGTCCTGGAGGGATAAATATAGTACCGAGATCCTTTGATCCTCCACTACCTTTTTTTTCATGCTGAGAAGAAAACTATTGAGTCCTCAGGTACCATCATATACTAGGTGTTCTCTGACTTTGGTCCCAACCCATCTATTTTATCTGACAATTGCGCATCTCCTTAAGAATTTTTCATATGTGCCTTGCTGGAAACTATCAAATGCCAGTTCTGAATCTTCGTCCACTGACTGTATACTCCTCCAACTTACTGATCCATCACCAGTAGGATTTATGTTAATCGTCTCTTGTTCCATTTGTTACAATATACAACTGATCCATGTCTTCTCCCTCCATATTATTGTCTATTGGATCTGTATATCTGGGCCCTACATATGGATCCAAGGGCTGAACTACCTTGATTACATCTTCCTCAAATGTCATGGTGTCTTTATTTAGGTCAATCACTGCATAGTTGTCATAGGCCATGTTAGCACTAATTCTTGCAAGCAGGGTGTTTTTTCCCGATTTCAGACCCTTGATGCAGAATGCGAAGAAAGGGGGGTGTGAAAACCCATCAAATGCGCTCTAGTCCAAGGCCACAGCCTAAGCGCTGAGTGAAGCCCATAGGAGGAGTCCATTTTGGGTTCAAAAATCAAGCAAGCGAGCAGTCTGATTTCAACGGGAAGGATCAATTGGAAAAGCAGATCGACGGTCGGCGGGGAATCCCAGTTAACAGATTTGCACCAGGATTAGCGCAATGGATAGTGCCTATATTACAAATCTAGGTCGTCCGATCCAGTCGGGACAGGTGGCAGCCAGTCGACATTTCCAGGATCGACGTTTCGGGAGACAAGGGACCTCCCATTCACTGCAGCTGAAATTGCCGATTGGTGAAATGCCAAAGGCACCTTTGGAGCTGATCCCACGGTCCTAGAGCCAGGTCACATCAAGCAAGCCTGGGAATGAAGGCAACCCACTTTTTAAATAACAAATGCTATCTCGGTCGTTCACCTGAAGGACACGCGTCGCACATCCGTGCTTTCATAGTTTAGTCGATCAGGATTTCAAGGAAGAAGCACATCGTGAACTCTTGGTGCAAGAAATCCCGAAAGGATCAGGACCATTGATTAGGAGGACATGCAGCGCACGATCTGAGCCATGGGTTGGGCCCTTCAGGATTTTCATAGTGTCAGTGCCGAAGATGTAATCTTAGCCGTCCATCCAAAAGGACGCGTGGTGCACAATCACATCGGCATGTCGGAATTCGAGAGTTCTAAGGGTAAGGGCTTCATATCCCAATGCCCCAAACCCCAAAGCACCAAAAGCACCTTTGAGGATAAGCGTAGGGTCACGGCCCATGGTCACTTGAGGGAGTAGAAAAGGCTGTACAAAGGGGCCAAAAGTGTCGAGTTGAGTTTCAGAAGGGGAGCACCGTGTTCTCTAGATGCCGGTTCGACTTGATCTCAATCCTGATACCTTCTTGGAACAAATGAAGAAGAGGGGGGGGGGGTGGTTTAAACCTCGCCTCACCCATTAATTGCAAGGTATGGAGGTCTCGACAGGAAGTCCGCCCGAGGTGGTCCTCTGTATTGGTTTTTTTTCCCATAGAAGCCATGCCGAGTCCTCGACTCCCTAGGGAAGTCTGCGCACGCTAATTCAACATTTAAGGGCTTAGCTACCCCCTGGCACGAGCCATGCAGAATTAAGGTGGCGTATGATAGAGGAGTGTAGGCCAGATTTGATTGAAGATATGCCTCATCCCGAAAGTCTAGGAGGCCTCTGATGGGAAAATGTTTAGGAGTATATATACTTAGTTTTGATATTTTTCAAGGGATCGATGGTAGAGCGAAGCTCCCGATTGTAAAGTTTTAATAGACACTCTAGTTCTCTGGTTATGCATCTGTATGTAAGATTTCTTGTTTAATGACAAACAGTTTCCTTACCCCATCTAGTTTTCATCTCATACTGAGGGAGTTCATGATTGAATAATTCACATGAATTATTGCAATTATGTTACGATAAAGGATTTATTGTTGCATTGTTGCATTCTCCGGTTTTCTGTGTTTGAATGTAAGAAGATCTTGTGTTTATATGTTTTCTCCTACAGTCTGTTAGAAACCTGATGTTTACGACAGACCTTTTCATTTCTCTTATACAATTCTTCCCCCTATTCACCCTTACTACAACTCACTGTCTGAAGTTTGTCTAAGACCTCACTTGCCCATGCATGCCTGGCCTAGTTTCGGAGTTAGAACAATATTGTTTTGAGTCAACTTCCATTCGATCACCCCCTTTTTATAAACAAATCATAACATAAAATGATGGGCATCGGGCTCTGCTCCTGTTGCAATCCAAGAGTGACTTCTGACGCTAACATTTCTAGCGCCGTTGTCGGGGACGAAGTTGAAAATTTTCCTCGAGATTGAACGACATTGAGCCTCTGATTCTGAAGGTGCATCAGGTATCAGAACCTTTGAAGATTTCTACTACGCAGCTGGTGACTCCATTGTGACGACTCTACTGTGGCGAACCTGCCATGTTAATTGTGGCTTTCAGAGGCAGACACATGCAATCCCATCCATAGCTGCCTCTAGCTACACTTGAAACTGATCCGGAGGTGGTTCTCAGAAAAGGAAAGGCCTTTGAAGGAGAGGCTTTCGCCGTCAAACTAGGTAATCCACCATCTCCTTCTGTAGGAACTCCATTTTCTCCTCCTCAGTTTCTTACCAGACCTTTTCATGAAGTTTCCCGTTTCCTGAATTTTGGGAGTGTTCCTGTTGAGTTTCCCCCCCCCTGGTCTGGGATTGGAGGGAGAAATCCTTGTCACTCCCCTCTCCCCTAAAGCTATACCTTGGTGTAGACCCAGGACCATAGAAGATTTCCCCACTCCTAGCTTTACTACTCGTCCTCTTGTTACTGTTTCCACTTTTTCACAAAGAGAAGCATCTGCTGGCTTAAGCCCGTTAGCCTTCTCCCTAAATCCCCTATTGTTTCCCATTCCACTTAGAAGCTCATCCCCAATATCCCCTTTTTGATCTCCTTATCCTCCGAGTTCTTCTCCACATAATATCCCTATGGTTGGAGAAAATCCCCCTATGACCAGAATGGAGGCTATTATAGCCGCTAGGTATGCTCCCCTTGTGTTACCTCAGCCTCTCAATGCCCTCCTAGCAGATGGTTACCTCAAGCATCTGCCCAAGTTTACAGGCGAGGGGGACATAACTGCAGAAGAACACCTAAAAGCCTTTTACAGTTTTATAGATGATAATGTTATCATGCATGCAGACGTATGGATGAGGATTTTTGTCCATAGTCTTCAAGGCGAGGCTAAAAAATGGTTTAAGGCCCTGCCTCCTGGATCTATTGATGGGATCAAAGCTTTGGATAATGCCTTTTTGAGACAGTGGGGAGATAAAAAATACTTCATGTATTACATGACAGAGTTTGGGTCTTTGAAGAGAAAAGAAGGAGAGTCTGTCTCTGACTTCTCCAAGAGATTCAATAAAATGTACAATAAAATGCCTGCTGAGATAAAACCCTCCGAAGCCTCTGCAAATATCACTTATGCTAGTGCCTTTGATCCTGATTTCTGCCTCCTGTTGAGGGAAAGAAGAGCCACTACTCTGGCCCACATGAAAGATGCAGCTGTGGAGGTAGAATCTAACATATTGGCTGTTGACCGACTCAAGGACACTGCTGATAGAAACATATCCAGGAAGAGGCCTGAAGCCTCCCCATCCAGTTCCTCTCCCTTGCCCCTTTAGACAGATGAGACAACTAGAGTGCTAAAATCACTTTCTGCCAAGATGGAAAGGTGGGAATTAGAAGGGAAGCCCATGTACATAAATCCCCAAAATACAGATAGCAGGGGCTTCAGGAAGCCTAATAACAATGTGCCACAGGCTTTCCCAAGGGAACATAAGAGCAGAGATAGAGATGATTAGAGGATTCAAACCCCTCTCCAAAAAAACCTAGTTTCTCATGAGGAAGGGGAGGAGGTGGATGAACTCGCCTTGAGATCCACTACATCGAGGACACTTCCCCGTTTCCTCATTTGACTCAATCTGCATACGAAGAATCCCTTATCAACACTCAAATCAACGAGTTGAGTAGAGGGGAAAAATACAACAACACTCCTAACAGATATAATCTTAGGTCAAGAAAGAAAGAAGGGAATTTTGATAGCCAGGATCATCCCCTCATAGCAAAAAGACCTACTAAAGCTGCAACAACCACTACTAAAGGAAAGAAAACTCAGAATACTTCGCCAACAGCCAAGGAACCTGTCTCTGAGGTAAGGGAAGGTCCTAATCCTATTCCCTCCTTTAATTTTGAGCATGATATTCAGAAGATTAGAATCCATGTACCCCTATCTGAATTAGTTAAAAATGAAGATTTCAAAAGGTCCCTCTCCAAGATGCTACAATCTGAGCCCCCCCAGCCTTCCACAGACTCAATAAATATCCAAGATGAAAAGTCAGCAGTTGTCCTAGGTCCCATGGTAGAAGATAGAGATGGTTCATCCCCTCCTTTCTACACATCCCTGAACATACATGATAAAGTGTTGCATAACTGCCTCATGGATTCAGGGGCTTCCCATAACCTTATGCCCAAAATAGTAATGGAAGAATTGGGACTGGAGGTGACAAAGACTTATCATGATTTGTAATCTTTTGATTCAAGGAGGGTGCAGTGTCTGGGAGTCATCAAAGACCTGGTGGTCTCTTTGTTTCAGCTGCCCATGAAGAGTGTGGTCATGGATATTGTGGTAGCTGATGTCCCCCCCAAATTCAGCATGTTGTTGTCAAGATCTTGGATTAAAAGGCTTGGAGGAACATTACAGATGGATCTCACATATGCCACCATTCCAGTCTTCAGAGGGGAAAAAATGAGGTTATATAGGGAAGCTCAGATGGCCTACATTGTTAGTGACGAAGCAAACCCCACCAATCATTCTATCTTAGCACTTGACACTGATTTGGGGTCTAGTTTATTACAACTCACTGATGCTCCTGAAGACCCTATCCAAGTTAGAAAACAACCCAATCTTAATTATCATATTCCCCCTCCAACCATCTTTGTTTGGAAGATGTTCTTCGATGGAGCTTCTTCTAGCAAAGGTGCTAGCGCTGGAGTGGTTTTCATATCACCTTGTCAAGAGACCATATCCCTATCATACAAGTTGGAATTTGAAACAACCAACAATGTGGCGGAATATGAAGCTCTTGTTCTGGGTATGAGGGCTACAAAAGAAATGGGAATTAAAGAGATAGCAGTATTTGGAGATGCTGAGTTGATTATCCAGCAAGTCAGAAATTCTTATCGTGCTAATCATCCTTGACTCAGAAATTACAGAAATGAGGTATGGGACCTGATTGATAATTTCTTCTTGGCTTTTAACATTTCTTTCATTCCGAGGGGGGAAAACACTTCAGCCGATTCTTTAGCTGTCTCATCTAGTTTGCTCAAAGTTCCTCTATCGCCTATGGTCAAATATGATGTTGAAATAAAATATAGGCCCTCTGTACCGGACAATGTCAAGCATTGGAAGGTATTCGAAGATGATCTGGAAATCGAAAAATTTCTCCAATCTGTTGATGAATTTTCTGGATTTCACATTGATCAGGATCTTGACCTGGAAGGTGACCCTCACCCTGAGGTGTTTTTAAATGAAATTTCTAATCACCAGATTATTCAGCTTCCTAGAAATTACATTCCGAAGGGACTAGTCCCTTTAGAAAGATTGTTCGATGGGAATGATGTGGTAGTAAAGGGTAAGGTTTCAAATGAAGATGCCGACACAACTGAGTGTAACATTGGCACGCAGGGGGAGCCTAATTTTGTCAAATTATCAAGCAGCCTGACCAACAAACAGAGGGTGGAATATACTGAGTTATTAAAGAAATTCGCTAATGTGTTTGCAGGGCCTATGAAGACCTCAACACTTATGACACATCTGTCATTGAGCACAAGATCCCACTGAAAGAAGAGGCTAAGCCATTCAGGCAGAAGCTGAGACAGATAAATCCCATGTTGTTGCCCGTCATGGAGAGAGAAGTGAATAAATTGTTAGATGCTCAAATCATTGTCCCCTTGAGATTTTCCGAATGGGTGGCCAATTTGGTCCCGGTGAGAAAAAAAAGTGGAGAAATCAGGCTCTGTGTTGATTTCAGGAACCTGAACAGGAGCTCAAAAAAAGACAACTACCCCTTGCCCAACATGGAGCAAATACTGCAGAGGGTAACTGGTGCATCTAGGATATCCATGATTGATGGTTTTTCTGGCTATAATCAGATATCAGTCATGCCTGAGGATAGAGAAAAAATGGCCTTCACCACTCCCTAGGGGACATTCATGTATGCCAAAATGCCTTTTGGATTAATGAATGCAGGAGCAACATTTCAGCGAGCCATGGACATAGCCTTCATTGGGGAGAAATATAAGTTTGTAGTGATCTATCTGGATGACATAACATGCTTCTCCAGGTCTGACAGAGAGCACTGCTGTCATCTGAGAAAAGTTTTTTTGAAGTGTCGGAGGTTTGGCCTATCCTTAAAGCCCAAGAAATCTTTGTTTGCTATGAAGGAGGGGAAGCTTCTAGGCCATATAGTATCAGCAAAGGGAGTAAGAATTGACCCCAGTAGGGTAGAGGCAATTCATACCCTGTCACTTCCCAGATCTAAGAAGGAAGTTCAGGCCTTTTTGGGGAAGATTATTTTTTTGAGGAGATTCGTCTCAAATTTTGCTGAGCTGGTGAAACACATCACAACCATGCTCAGGAAGGGAAATGAAGTGAAATGGACCGCTGAACCCAGGGAATATTTTATCCAAATAAAAAGGGCATTGACTAAGGCACCTGTTCTGATCTGTCCTGACTATTCCAAAGACTTCTTAGTTTTTTCTTTCGCTTCTTTTGATACAGTAGTAGCGGTCTTATTGCAGAAAAATAAGGAAGGGCGAGAGCAACCCATTGCCTTCTTCAGTAAAGCGTTAAGGGATGCAGAAATCAGGTATGGAATCATGGAGAAATATGCCTATGCCTTAGTGAAATCTCTCAAAGCTTTCAGAGTCTACGTCTTGCACTCAAAAGTGACCGCATACGTTCCTTCAGCCTCTGTGAAGGACATCCTTATACAACCCGACATAGATGGGAGGAGGAGTAAGTGGATAGCCAAGATCCTGGAGTTTGGCTTGGAAATAAGGCCTACAAAATTGATCAAAGGTCAAGGTTTAGCCAAGCTGTTGGATGAAGAAAATTGCAAAGCCTTGGGGGTAGATTTCATCAATGCATGTTCAAAAAATCAGCAGAATCAATTGACTAATGTAGACCCTCAAACAGAACCCCTGTTGGCTCGATGTCCTTGGTATAAGGATGTCATATATTTTTTGCAGGAGTTGCGGCCTCCAGATGGCCTGCAAAGAAACAAGGCAAGAGATTTGAAGCTCAAAGCAGTCAGATACTGCCTTTTCGATCAAATTTTATATTGGAAAGACCCCCTGGGGGTGCTGTTAAAATGCATAAATCCACAAGAGGCAGACATGATCATGGTTGAATTTTACAGCGGCCTATGCGGGGGGCACCATTTTTGGAAGACCACAGCCTACAAAATCCTCAGGGCTGGGTACTACTGGCCCACCGTATTCACTGACGTCTGCAGAACGGTCAAAGCTTGCATCCCATGCCAATGATTTTCAGCAAAGCAACAACTCAAATCTATGCCTTTAAAGCCTGTAGTTGTTTCGAGACCTTTCCAACAATGGGGCCTAGATTTTATTGGAGAAATCCACCCTGCTTCCAGTGGGCAACATAGATGGATCCTGATTGCCACAGATTTCTTTACTAAGTGGATCGAAGCTATACCCACCAAGAGTGCTTCCCACAAGGTAATTATTGGATTCCTAGAAGACCTCATCACAAGATTTAGCTGCCCAAGAAAGATTGTTACTGATAATGCAACCTCATTCAAGGCTGAGCCGTTAGCGAAGTTCTGTGAGAAATTCAGGATCAAACTAATTCACTCCACCCCATACTATCCCCAGGGCAATGGTTTAGCAGAGTCCTCCAACAAAAGCCTGATAAGGATCATCAAAAGACTATTGGAGGACAACATAAAGGCCTGGGATTCAAAGTTGAAATTCTCTCTATGGGCTGATCGAGTGACCACAAAGAGATCTATAGGCATCTCCCCTTTCCAATTAGTTTATGGAGCATAAGCTGTTTTCCCTTCTCAGTTAGCCATTCCTGTAGAAAAATTCTTCCAGGATCATCAAGAAGAGCCTGATGAGATGATCAGAAGAGTTCATCAGCTGGTGGAAGTCCAACAGGCCAGAGAGCAGGTAATGGACATAATTCAGGACCATTAGCAGAAGGTCAAACTGGATTTTGACAGGAAAGTCAAGAAGAAAGAGTTTGAGATCGGGGATTTGGTGCTTAAGTGGGATGCACCCATGCAAGATAAGGGCAAACACAAGAAGTTTGACGCCCTATGGATTGGGCCTTTCAAAATCTTCGAGGTTTTCTCAAACAACATGTACAGGTTACAGTATTTGGAGGGGGAAGAGGTTGTCAACAGCCCAATAAATGGGCATTTTCTGAAGAAATGTTTTGTTTGAGCCTTAGATGGCTCCTTTGTTTGTAAATATTGTCTTTTTGATTCCTTGTTTATTTTCATTTTTTTTTTCCGGCTTATTAAATGACTCCATAGCCCAAGAAAAGGCATTGAAGCTACAAAATGAGTTCTTAGAGCATCACAGGGACAACTCTATCCCCCATGGAGCCTAATGTTAGCACTAATTCTTGCAAGCATGGTGTTTTTTCCCAATTTCAGACCCTTGATGCAGAATGCAAAGAAAGGGGGGTGTGAAAACCCATCAAATGCGTTCTAGTCCAAGGCCACAGGGTAAGTGTCGAGTGCAGCTGATAGGAGGAGTCAATTTCGGGTTTAAAAATCAAGTGAGGGAGCAGTCTGATTTCAACGACAAGGATCAATTGGCAAAGCAGATCGACGGTCGGCGAGGAATCCCAGTTAACAGAGTTGTGTCGGGATTAGCAAAATGGATAGCGCTTATATTAAAAATCTGGGTCGTCCGATCCAGTCGAGACAGGTGGCATCCAGTCAACATTTCAGGGATCGACGTTTTGGGAGACAAGGGACCTCCCATTCACTGCAGCTGAAATTGCCGATCGACGAAATGCCGAAGGCACCTTTGGAGCTGAGCCCACAATCCTAGAGCCAGGTCACGTCAAGCGAGCCTGGGAATGAAGGCAACCCTCTTTTTAAATAAAAAATGTTATCTCAGTTGTTCACCTGAAGGACACACGACGCACATCCGTGCTTTCGCAGTTTAGTTGATCGAGATTTCAAGGAAGAAGCACATCGTGAACTCCCAGTGTAAGAAATCCTGAAAGGATCAGGACCATTGATCAGGAGGAGATGCAGCGCACGATTTGAGCCATGGGTGGGGCCCTTCGGGATTTTCATAGTGTCAGCGTCGAATACGTAATCTTAGCCGTCCATCCAAAAGGATGCGTGGTGCATGATCACATCGGCATGTCGACATTCGAGAATTCTAAGGGTAAGGGATTCATATCTCAAAGCCCCGAACCCTGAAGCGCCAAAAGCGCCTTTGAGGATAAGCGTAGGGTCACAGCCCGTGGTCACTTGAGGGAGTAGAAAAGGCTGTACAAAGGGGGACAAAAGTGCTGAGTTGAGTTTCAGAAGGGGAGCACCGTGTTCTCTAGATGCCGGTTTGACTTGATCTCAATCCTGATACCTGCTTGGAACGAATGAAGAAGAGGGGGGGGTGGTTGAAACCTCGCCTCACCCATTAATTACAAGGTATGGAGGTCCCGGCAGGAAGTCCGCTCGAGGTGGTCCTCTGTATTGGTTTTTTTTCCCACAGAAGCCATGCCGAGTCCTCGACTCCCTAGGGAATTCTGCGCATGCTAATTCAACATTTAAGGGCTCAGCTACCCCCTGGCACGAGCCATGCAGAATTAAGGTGGCATATGACAGAGGAGTGCAGGCCAGATTTTATTGAAGAGACGCCTCATCCTGAAAGTCTAGGAGGCCTCTGATGGGCAAATTGTAATGACCCTTAATTATTAAGATGATTAATTTAATAAATAATCCTAAAAATGAGCTAAACTATAATTAATTATTAAATAACCTTAACGAATTATCTGTTATTAATTAATTATTTTGATTATGATTAGTTTAAGTATGATTAAATCTTTAATTAATATGGTTAATGATTAATTTGATTATTAATTAATTAATTGATTAATTAAGTATTAAACAAAGGGGGGGGGATAATAAAATATAATACTAATTTAAGTTACGTTCTCGTAAAAGGGAAACATAATAATGAATGGGATAAGGCATTTAAATAAGGGATAAGGCAATTAATAATGGGATAAGGTCTTTATGAATGGATAAGGTATTAATAAAGCGATAAGGTATTTGGTGGGAGAGGTTAATGCAGGGAGGGCGGTGAAGGAGGAATAAGGGAAGGGGAGAAGGATTTTGGGAGGGGGCATTCATTCGAGAAGGGGGAGAAGGATTTTGGGGGAGAACTCCGAGTCTTGGACCAGGGAGAGATTTGTGTTTGGGATTTACACATTGGACCGGGGTTGCTAGAGGTTTTGGGCTTGGAGGGCCAGGATATCCGTAGATATCTTGGAGCTAGGTTGTTTTCCTAGTTGGCAGGGTGGACAAGAGGTTTTGGGAAATTATTTTCTGTGTTTGCAGGACTGGACTGTGTAGCAGGTAGCAGAAGGAAGGCAGCTGGCAACAGGAATAGCATCAGAATCAGGTACCCTGTTGAATTATGCAATTATTTATTCTGCTATGAATTTATTTGATGAATCTAAATTGTTTAAGTTGCTGATATGAAGATCGATATTATGTTGATTAGATATTGTATTATGCTGTTAAGAAATAATTGCTCGTGAAGATGACAATGTTAGATATATATTTTTGGGCGTCACACAAATGTTTAGGAGTATTTATACTTAGTTTTGATATTTTTCAAGGGATCGATGGTAGAGCGAATCTCCCGATTGTAAAGTTTTAATAGACACTCTAGTTCTCTGGTTATGCATATGTATGTAAGATTTCTTGTTTAATGAAAGATAGTTTCCTTACCCCATCTAGTTTTCATCTCATACTGAGGGAGTTCATGATTGACTGATTCACATGAATTATTTCAATTATGTTACGATAAAGGATTTATTATTGCATTGTTTCATTCTCCGGTTTTCTGCATTTGAATGTAAGAAGATCTTGTGTTTAGATGTTTTCTCCTACAGTCTGTTAGAAACCTGATGTTTACGAGACCTTTGCATTTATCTTATACAAGTCTTCCCCCTATTCACCCTTACTACAACTTACTGTCTGAAGTTTGTCTAAGACCTCACTTGCCCATGCATGCCTGGCCTAGTTTTGGAGTTAGAACAATATTGCTTTGAGTTAAATTCCATTCGATCACCCCCTTTTTATAAACAAATCGTGACATAAAATGATGGGCATCTGGCTCTACTCCTCTTGCAATCCAAGAGTGACTTATGATGCTAACAGGCCCAATCAATCCCAAGTAGTGCAGGGTAAGGGTCCTTATCCCCCATGATCTCAATCACTTCAAAGTCAACTGTTGTCTTCACTCTCGCAACATCTATTTCCACATTCTCTAGTCTTCCTATGGAGAAAATACAATACTGGTTGGCCATCCTTAACTGGATTGGGGAATATGTCAACCGAGGTTTTCCTAAGGCTTCCCAAGTCTTTTTAGGAAGAATGTTCACATCATATCCTAGATCCAACATGACATCCTTAATCTCAAATTTGTCTAACTGTGGTACTAGTCTGAATTCTTTTTCAGTTTGTACTTTCCTTCTCTGCACCCTCTAAGTACTCTTTTCAGGAAGATTAGTCCTTATTCCTACTTCTATGGGTTCTTCATTTCCTATAACTAGTTATAGCACATTTCAAAACTTCTTTGTTAATTGGTCATTCTCGAGAATGTTAGAGAATAATTGAAACCAAAGGTCGACTACATTTTGAGGTTTCTCAGGTTGTCTCAATGTGACTACAGGGTTTCTGGGTGCAGGGGATGAAGCAAGGACTTTCACAATCTTAGGGTAAACAATATGTTGTGGGGGTTTCTCTTGCATCTCAGGGCTAGGGATATTCTGGAACACTTCTATGGAATATTTAAAGAACAACTTATGTTTTAGAGGGTCATACCTGTCTTCTTTAGGTGTTGCTTTCTGGATCTGAGGTAGATTATCAGCATCAACTCCTGTCTTTGATCCTCCTCAAGTAATGATATTGAGGTTAGATAATTGTCCCTTACTAACTCTCTTGATTTATGAGCTGATGAGGTTAGTTCCTCGTTGACGTACCCAATCTTTCCATTTTGCAATTATTTCTGGGCAATCCTCAATTGCATGCCATTAGTTCTACAGTGAGAGCACCATGGCCGCCTCAGATGAGGATAGTCTCTAGCCATATGGCCTTTCTCGTCATAGTTATAACATCTTCTTGGCCCTCTTCCCTCGTTTCTTCCTCCTCTGAATTCTCCTCCAGCTCCACCTCCTCAACCTCGTCATGGTCCCTGAGGATTTTCATTTACCCTAAATGATGTTCAGTCCAACCTCTCTGCAAGTGCATCCAATGCTCTACATTGATTTGTAGTATGTGTGGTAGATACGCAGAACTCACAGTGTATTGTATTTAGTACTATTGAATATTTCTGCATAATGGGGAACTGTCTCGGCCCATGCCCATGGATTCGACAGATCTCACAATACTCAACTGCTGGTGTTGCTTGGCTCCCTGGAAAATAATGATATGGGGTGGGATTATGGAATGGTAAGTTCAAAGATACTTGCGCAAATACTCCCATGGGTTGTAACACACCCACTATCATAATTTTAAAAATTTTGGGTTAATCTCCCACAAATGAGAAATCTCCAGAAACCTGCATTAGCAAAATGCCAATCCCTGGTTCTATATCGGGATTCGGGGTTCCTTCTATCGGTGTTTTGACACCCACGATGTCTTGGCAACTTCAATCACCGATCTCCTATCTCTGATTCACTCCTTGGTTGCCTCATCCCCACTTGTCTAAGCCTTTGATCCACACGACCGGTTCCTATATGACCATACGACAGCTTCTCATTGGGGTTTCGGAGTTTGCGGTGCTGAGGTGCACCTGTGTCGGGAACTCTCGATCCTTCGATCCCCGATGTGCTCCTAGCGTGTTGGCTTTCCGGGCTAATGTCCTGGTCAATACGACCACTACGTTCACAAGACCACCGTCTTAATTATTATCGGGGTTTGGTGACTTTCAATGTCATAGCGCACAAGTCCCCTGGGCTCTCGACGCGCCTTTAAACTGGCTAGCCCCGCCATGGCTATACCATGGTCCATGTGACCACTTACCATATGACTGTCGCCGAATAACCTTCCTTCGGGGTTTCGACATTTGCGATGACACAAAACACATATATCCGGGACTCGCGATATCCCGATTCCTGATTCTCTCCGGATGCTCGACACGCGTCCCTTGGATCAACGGCTCATGATGGCGTCTAGAATTCACATATCGCGGTTTTGTGATGTAAGGGTTTCATGTCCTTGAAATCCCCGATACGCCGAACTCCGACTCTCCGGGATCCTTTGCCACATATCCCTGTTGTTTGGACGGATCAGATCCTATCGGGAAATCGCGGATCGCGATTTCCTGTTGCACAATTTCCTTACCATCGAAAACTCCGATGAACAAAACGCCGACGGCGCTCGATCCTTTTCCACCTGTCCTTGCAGAAGGATGGCCCGGATTGATTCTCGGGGTTTTGGGACTTATGATGTCCTGGTTCTCATGGCCTCGAGAACTCCGATTTTTCGATGGGCCAATCGCCGATGGTTCTCGATGGTAGCCACCTGTCTCACAGATGGACGGCTATGATTGCACCGGGATTTTCCTACGGGTTTCCCGACTCTTCCTAGATGATGGACACCTGTCCTTCACTCTAACTCTAGTGGTCCCACCTTGCTTACGTGACCGTTGGGATATCGCCGATCGTGATTCCCAGCGACGCAGTTTCCTTATCTTTGAAAATTCCGATTTCCCGATCCACGACTCTATGGGATCCTCTGACATGCGTCCTCGAACAATGGACGGTCCAGATCTGATCGGGAAATCACGTATCGCGATTCCAATATGTATGAGTCTTTTGTTTCCGGAAACCCCGATTTCCCGACCCCCGACTTTACGGGATCTCCTAACACGCATCCTGCACAATGGACGGTCCAGATCTGATCGGGAAATCGTGTATCACGATTTCAATATGTAACGGTTTTATACTCCCCAAATCTCCGATGGTAAAAATCGCGACGACTTCCCAGAACGCTGAAACGTGTCCTGCCGTAATCAACGGTTAGGATCTGTTCTCGGGATTTCGAGAACCACAAGGCCTCGATTCTCAGACTCAACAAAACCCCGATGAACCTGTTGTCCTGATGACTTCTCTGGGTTGTTGACACGTGCCCTTCTGAGATCAACGGCTAGGACTCTTCCTCTGCACACTAGAGTTTAACTCCAACGCATCTTCTCGAGATCTGATGGTTGTCGGGACTATGATCCGAGATCCGACGGTTCAGATCATTTCCTCGCATGCCTACCCCTGCGCTTAACCCCTGCACAGCTTCTCCAGATCCAACGACTGACGGGTAATTGGACCGAGATCTAATGGTCTAGATTCGTTCTTTTGGGTCTTTGGAGTTTACGATCCCAATTTCTCGTGGCTCACGATGGTAGAGGACAAAGGGGGCAAGGTATGTAACGCCTTCGTTACTTCCGTCAATCTAATGGTCGTGAATGACTATGGGTCCTCCGACGAGATCTCATCCCTCGACTTATTACATGTCACAACACTACTATCTTAGAACCTTAATAGGATCGTTCCTCCTCGTACAGGGTTAATAAGGCCTGAGCGTTCGATTCCTTGTTCTGGGTTCTTAGTGAACCTTTCCAAGGAGGAAATATCTGTGAAGAGATCCCTACCATGGCATTCCCAGAAGCAGATAAAGGGAGACATCTTCCCGAGAACGGCTGGGCATGATTGGATTCATTTATCAACGTAAGTCGAGCACGGTTTCCTCTGTGTTAAGCACATATCAACTCATTCATATCAAGCACTACACGGTCATTCTCATGCTGAAATCATTTAAAATTTCACAAGTTCTATGAGTTAACATCTACTCCATATTAACAATTGTTGTACAGACAATTCCTTCACAGGAAACATTTACAATTCCACAAGTCCATGAGCATATGTGACAGCATATAAATTTCAAAATGCAGTATAATCAAAACACTTATCAGAAATAAGTTCAGCAATGGAAGCAACTGCTGAGAGGGGTGCTCGTTTCCACCCAACCGTAGGCGTAGTGACTCCTAATGGATTTACCACTAGCCACCCCCGAGGTGAGACCACGATGTCCTGAGACCTGCGTCTCTCTGTCTGCCAGTGCCTAGGAGCGAAGGTTGCAATCCCCTCCTCTCTGCGGTCACTCACTCTGCATAGAACTGCCGAGTTCCCCTCGCATTCTCCCTCTTCAATCGCTTCTGCCATACGCCTTATCCTCTCGCGAGGTTGCGTGTGGCACGATTACCCTTGCGCTTGTCAGTCATGATGGCTCTACGGATAGGTGGTTCACCTCCCCATCCCTCATCAAGCCATCCACCTACCAGCCTACAAGGCATTTATTTCAGGGCTAGCGAGCCGCTTTTGGTTCTCCAGGCCAGTGGAGTCCAAATACGGTATTTGTCTTGGTGGAAGTTAACGCCCCTTTTTCAAGGTGCCCTCCACCACCATCGTGGTCTCTTTTCCGCACATCCCCTCTCAGCAGTTCTGCAATAACTTCAAACTATCATTTACATTCATTGACCTCTTCCTGCAGGTCCATTTAC
>ML807936.1:0-11447 GCA_009831015.1 Picea engelmannii
TCTTAAAACAAAGAAACCCAAACTAAAAGTTCTCTTTTAAGGCGAACTATTCAGAAGAAATATGATCTTTCCCTAAACAATTCTAAAGAAAACACATGCGTTGTAATTGAAAGACACTCAAAGCAAGAGACTAATCCTTCAAAACCAAACAAAGCAAAAGTGGCTAAAATAAACTCAAAGGATGTCAAGCAGACTGTAAGCAGATCAATATAGGCTCTAAAATATCAATCCAGTTGTTCAAAGCAAAACTGGACATCAAAAAATGACAAGACTCAATCCAAAAAATTTCACAAACAAGTTCGTAGGCTGGCAGTGTATTACAGTGCGAGAATCAGGTATTCTCGCATGCTGGACACAGGTAGGGTGTGAAGAACTCGCACTGGATTACACAGTAGGGTGCGAACTCAGGTGATTTTTGTAGGCCACTAAAGGGTACAGTGCAAGAATATCTGTAAACACAAAATTTGGAAAAAAGAAAAATATTTTGAGTGAACTTTCAAATCCAGAGAGTCTTTATGGATCTCCCACAGACTCAGAGACCAGAAAACAAGCAATCAAAGCAAGGGAAACTAGACTAACTAGGAAACAATCCGTTCCCCAGTGGAGTCGCCAATTTTGTTATTGGATAAATCCATAAGTGCGGACACAAACTGATCTCCCTAGATTCACCTGGATCTAGAACAAATCAAGATAGAATATACTCTTTCCCTAGATTTAGATTATTGAATGAACTAGGAGGCAGAAATCATGAATGTACCGTATGATCGCTTCCTTTGGTCTTTGTTGTTCCAGCTTCACTCCAATGCTCTTGTGCCGTCAAGACCACAACAATACAAACCAATCGAAGTGAAGACAACTCAACATATTCAACAATCAATCTAAATATATGATCAAGGATTTATACAATAAAGTAGACTTAACTTTATGGGAAAGAATCATATTATTGTATCATATTAAATGTGAAAGAGAGATTACAACCATTGCCTTGATGTCATAAGGTCCCTTCCAACTGTCCTTCGTTCCCCACACACTTCTTGCTCCAAGGATTCTGAAACAATAGATCTGATACCTACTCACAATCTATCTTGACAAATCAAATCTTAAAGTCACTCCAACCAAGCTGATAATTCTAAGCCAATCAAGAACAAGCTCAAGCTAACTTTCTCCATGAGAATTCCTCTCCTTTTATAAGTTGAAGAGGATAAGGTGAGGAGGTTAGGATGATCCCACTAAATCATGAAAGTGAGTAAGATCCAAACCATTCGGATGCCACCTCACCATAGAAGCTTCTCCTTCTATAAGATTCGAGAAAACGCTCATTTTCCCCACGTGCAGGCATTCTTGCACCCTAGCTATATAGAAACCTGCGAGGTGTTTGCACCCCAGCTATAGTGCAACCTGCGAGAATGGGTCATTCTCGCACCCTGCCTATATAGCAACCTACGAACTTCCCTTTTTATAAGGTTTTTACATAGGAAAAAGCAACTTATTTTCTCAGGAGAAGTTCTTCTCTCTTCTCTCTTTAGGAACTCAGGCCACTGCCCCCTCTGAAGGCAACAGATAGGTTTACATCATTAACGATCATAGGGATGACGAAAATAATGTGTAACAAGGAGTCTGTGCTAGGGAGTGTAGAATCCCAGTAACGTGGAAATTATCTAGGACCGCCCTCTAACATAGGGGTTAAACATGAGGTCGCGTGCGGAAAGGTAGCAGAGATAACCCCTCCAAAGCTAGACCAAGAGTAGTGGGGAACACATATAGAGGACTTATCTTGGGATTCCATTGATCACATTTTCCATAGAGCTTTCTGGGTCTTGCATCTGTTTGAGGTCCTAATTTGTCTTCCTGAACACTTGTTTTCAATACCCTCGATAGGTTTCAAGCTTGATACCCTGCTCATTGCGGTCCACCCGACTATCGACTATACCCGCCTGGTAATTGTTCACAACATGGAAACCTAGTTTCCTTGTTTTTTAGGGACTTAGACATGTGGCTGCGGGGGTATACCGTGGTACCTAGGATAGACATCGGGCCATTCTTTGTATATTATACCCAGAGGGTGCTCCCATATTCGAGTTTCACTTGCACCTATAATTTTCTCTAGTGTTGGATGGTGTAACTATTCTTCCAACTAGTTATGGTGGTTTTCTTGACATATCTCATAGGAACTTTTCTATTGTGTGTTTTGGTCTTTAGCATTAGAAAAGCCTTAGTGTGTCATTTATTTTCTCACAGTGGAAGATCAAGATCTTCATTGGTCATGAAGTCTTTTTTCCCTGCCACCGGTTAACTTGAAGCCACCACCACCACCGCGAAGGTGAAGACTTGACCAGGAAGGGTCATTTGAGGCGACCGGACCAGATGAAATTGTACCCTAGTCAACGCCAAGAGGAGAACACTCGTATCCAGAGGAACTGACTATTTCTAACCTTGGAGTAGAATCTCTTGGTCCATACAATCCTTTGATCACTGACTTGTCAGTGCCACTTTTGATACAGCTTTCCCCTCCAAGGGTAACGCATCACGAGCGTCAGATAGTCTTGCAATAAATGATGGAAGCAAATGTTGCTACTTCGTCAGGGAGTCCTCATACTCCCTCTATGGATGCCACTACTGGGGGCACTCTGCCTCCTAACTCACATTCATAGGTTCAGGTTGTTATCTTCTCAAATAACATATTTAAATTTGTTTATTTTAGGTCATAGGAGGTCATTAAAAAAAAATACATTTCTAAAATTTTAGGGCTCATTTTAATGAGTTCCATCTTGTAAATAAAGTTTGAAAAACATTTGATTTGTTTTTTCCTTCAAAAAAGTCAAAACTCAGGTTTTGTTGGCTAATTCCTTTTTCAAAAGGGCTTCTAATCCACTGAAAGACTTAGCTTTTGGTGGCTTAAACGCGAAATTTGGGGCTACTTTAGCCACCGAAAGTGTAGAAAAGTCTGTTCTTACTCCGCTTAGTCATCATTTTCAAATGATGATTCTGAGCGACTGGCGAATCATTTTGAGAAACGAGCGGAGGTTTTTGCTTATAACATGTCAAATAAAAATAATCTCTCTCATTTTTCCTACATGTGTCATATATTGGGAGAATCGAATTCATCTCTAAGCCCTAATTTTCGGATCTCAGAATTTCCCTGTTTGACACATGTTTTTGAAATGCATATCTCGGGAAAAAGAAAGTGAATATCTAAGAAGTGAGAGAGGTTTTTTCTCACAACAAAACAATATACAAAATCCTCTTCCAGTTTGTACCCATAAGTTTTTATTTGAGATATATAGGTCAATATTAAAGAAGCATATTATTGTCTTTTCATAGCCACCAAAAGCACAGAATAAGGCATCAAGCTACTATTTTTGCACAGATCCTAGTTTCCTTGATCCGAATGACATGAGGATGGTTTCTAATGATAGATAATAATTAATGGAATCATTACTGGGTTTCTGTTCCAATTTTAAAGGGTGCCAAAAAGAGGATAAGATTGAGTTTGCTACCTTATTTTGGCAAAAAACTATCTTTTTTACAAAGGTGGCAAATTCGAATTATCTATCAACTCATGAACATCTACTGCAGTTGTCAAAGACTTTGAAGACTTTGAAGATCATTTGAGATAAGATGTTGACCTATGAAATAGGATATTTTCCTATTTTCATGAATTTGTTTTGACTTTCTATTTTAAGTAAAATTTGATCCAATTTTCTAGGATCTAGATATGTTTTGTAAAGGCTATAAAGCCAAAAACATTTGAAGATGTAAGTGTAACCTCAAGCTTGTAACCTCATAATTCTCATTATACATCAATAATACAAGCTTCTTTTGTCAGTATTGTTCAGATCTTCATATTCTTTCTTATCTCTACTTGTACTCGAATATATTATTCATTGTTTCATGTTTGTCTAATGTATGATAACTGTCAACTTGTCATTACATCCATAAGATAGAAATTGCAAGTATTCTTTACTTATTATAAATAGCCATTCATATATATTTTATTGTATGTTTTTGCTAGTATAGTAAGTAATTCTCCACATATCCACCTTTTATAAACTTTTTGAACACGGTGGTTGAAAGCCTTGTCCATCTTAGTGTGTCTTTGCATGTTTTGAATAAGTGAGACTTGATTAAGTTCTCTAACTTGATCCACCTTTTACAATTTATTAAGTTACCAGGATCTACACCCTTCACAGTTAGGGAAGGACTCTTGGAGTGATAACAAAATGGTGCCGTTGATGGGGATACGAAAGTGAAAGCAGGTTTTCCCTGGGAGAATGACATAGAACTGTTTCTTGATGGAAAACAAGAGACATACATTAGAATTGAATGTAATCATTTTCCTGGCGACTCCACATTAAAGACTCCACTGGGGAGGATCTGATTGATAGAAAATGAAGAAGTTGAATTATAAATGCAGGTATCAGTTTATTAGTTTTCTTCATGAACTATTGTTTTTCTTTATTAGCTCCTTCACATTCTTCCCTTCACATGTTAAAATAATTATCCTCTGTTTTGTATATTCTGAAGATTATCAAACTTCTTTTATATAACCATCTTTAGAAGAAGATTTGTAGCATGCTTGCATTGTAGATCTTGATTCAGTCATTTTTCCTCAACCTGCTCTTAAACATGACCACTATATTCAAATTCCTTCTGGATCTGATCAACCATGTGACCTTGGAGAAATCAAAATTTATTCAAAACCTATACAGAGATCAACACTTGTTTCCATAACCTTTGAACCTTGTCAACAAATTACTATCCCTCGTGATCAACCTACAACCTTTCAAATCAAAATTAGGATGAAGATGTTTAAGGCATTAAAGATGCCCTCATGTCTTCATCCTTATCCTCTTGACTGTTATGAATATCTCCCTCAAGTTTCTGGAGAGAATCAAGCTTCAGCTAAGAGGCACTTGGAATATTTTGAATATTTTATTGACCATTTTCAGATTGTTCATGAGGATGTTATCATGAGATTTTTCTCTAAGTCATTGATTAGAGATGCTTCTATATGGTTCAAGAGTTTAGGAGATGACTCCATTGGCTCTTGGATATAATTCTCTGATTTTTTTATGAAACATTGGGGTGTACACAAAACACTAGACTCATATCTTTCTGATTTCTATGTTTTAAAAAGAGAACAAAATGAAACTTTGTCTGTTTTCAATCAAAGATTTTTTAGTATCTACTATGGTATTCCTTTTGAGATTCGGCCTACAAAGAAAGTTGTTATGATTCAATATGTTATGGGATTGTATTCAAAACTTGCCCTTTTTTTGCTAGAAAGAAAATCTTCATCTTTAAAGACCTTATTTGAAGATGCTCTAGAGATAGAGGAGAACATCATTGTTTCCAGAAGGATTCGAGAGTAGGATGATTTTGAAAATCTACATCTACTTGAGCCAAAGTATATGTTAGATTCAGAGAAAGAAAGAAGTGAGTATGAAACAAATATAAAACAACATCCTGAAGGTGAGTATATTTCAGATTCAGAATCAGATTCTTCAGTATGTGCAGAGTACTCCAGAGACAAGTATGAGTTTGAATTTTATGACTAGTTTGCAAATCAAAAAGAGCCCATGGTAACCAATGATTGTATAGGCAACTACATGTTCCTAGCTGATCAAAATTCATATGATGTAAAATATTTTCTATCATCATCTTTTGTGCATTTGTCTAAGGAGGAAGTTACAATGATTGATGATCAATCTCAAATCGCAAAGGAACCAGAAGATAATCAATATTCTAACAGAGGAACAGTCATGGTTGAGAAAGAGGTTGTCATAGATATACAGTTGTTTACCAAATATTAGCATGTTTCATATCTGTGTTTTAAACACCCAGTAACAGCCTTCATATAATCATACATTTCTGAAGATTTGAAAGCTTCAGATTTCTTTGGCTTGCACATATTTCCTGTTGAGCTTGGTTGTGTGAATGACTTTTATTCACTATTGTTGCATTTCAAAAATCAGTTTTTGATCAATGAGAATGATGAGATCATTACAGTATTGAAATTTCTTGGTTGGTTTCTATGGAAATCTACCTTTACCTAACCAAAATGCAGAAATGGTTAGGGTAGAGAAGGGTAGGAAATAATCTTGCTGCCCAAGCATTTCTTTTCTTCTATTTTTTCAGCAGATGCAACAATTACCTTGTGTGAATAAAGGAAGTCTTGAATATGTACAGAGTGATTTGCATAGGTCATGAAAGAGTTTTAGAAAGAGGTGAATAATGAATCCATGCCCAATGGAACACTAGAGACTAAGTTATGGATTTTATTTTTCCAAGAAAGACATCAGATCTGTGGTCCTTGAAAACTCACAGGGAGGATTTCATCCCCAGAAGGAGCCACATGTTATCTCCTCAAACAACATAGTTAAATTTTTTTATTTTAGGTGATAGGAGGTCATTAAAAAAAAATACATTTCTAAATTTTTAGGGCTCATTTTAATGAGTTCCATCTTGTAAATAAAGTTTGAAAAACATTTGATTTGTGTTTTCCTTCAAAAAAGTCAAAACTTAGGTTTTGGTGACTAATTAATTTTTCAAAAGGGCTTCTAAGCCACCAAAATCCTTAGCTTTTGGTGGCTTAAACGTGAAATTCGGGGCTACTTTAGCCACCAAAAGTGCAAAAACATTTGTCTTTACTGCGCTGAGTCGTCATTTCCAAATGATGATTCTGAGCGACTAGAGAATCATTTTGAGAAGCGGGAGGAGGTTTTTGTTTCTAACATGTCAAAGAAAAATAGCCTCTCATTTTTCCTACAGGTGTCATATATTTGGAAAATCGAATTCATCTCTAAGCCCTAATTTTCGGATCTCAGAATTTCCCTGTTTGACACATGTTTTTGAAAGGCAGATCCCGAGCAAATGAAAACAAATATCCAAGAACTTAGAGATGTTTTTTCTCAAAAAAAACCAATATAAAAAAAAATATTCCACTTTGTATCCAACGTTTTTTATTTGAGAGATATAGGTCAATATCAAAGAAGCATATTTTTGTCTTTTCCTAACCACCAAAAGCACAGAACAGGGGAACAAGCTACTATGTTTGCACAGATCCGAGTTTCCTTGATCCAAAGGCCATGAGGATGGTTCTTAATGATAGATAATAATTAATGGCATCATTATTGGGTTTCTGTTCCAGTTTTAAAGGGTTCCAACAAGACGATAAGATTGAGTTTGCTACCTTATTTTGGCAAAAAACTGTCTTTTTGACAAAGGTGGCAAATTCGAATTATCTATCAACTCATGAAGATCTACTGCAGCTGTCAAAGACTGTGAATACTCTGAAGATCATTTGAGATAATATGTTGACCTATGAAATAGGATCTTTTCCTATTTTCATGAATTTGTTTTGACTTTCTATTTTAAGTAAAATTTGATCTGGTTTTCCAGGATCTAGATATCTTTTGTAAAGGCTATAAAGCCACAAACATTTGAATATGTAAGGGTTTGACTTTGGAGACTTTTCAAGCTTGTAACCTCAGAATTCTCATTGTACATTAGTAATACAAGATTCTTTTTCCAGTATTGTTTAGATCTTCATATTCTTTCTTATCTCTACTTGCACTCGAATATAGTATTCATTGTTTCATGTTTGTCTGATGTATGATAATTGTCAACTTGTCATTACATCCATAAACTAGAAATTGCAAGTATTCTTTACTTATTATAACTATCCATTCATATATATTTTATTATATGTTTCTGCTGGTATAGTAAGTAATTCTCCACATATCCACCTTTTATAAACTTTCTAAACACGGTGGTTGAAAGCCTTGTCCATCTAAGTGTGTCTTTGCATGTTTTGAATAAGTGAGACTTGATTAAGTTCTCTAACTTGATCCACCTTTTACAATTCACTAAGTTACCAGGCTCCACTCCTTTCACAGTTAGGGAAGGAATCCTAGAGTGATAACGTAGGCCACTATGGTCTCAACCGTCTCTACCTCGGGCAGTGGTTTGATTCCATCTATGGTGGCGATCACTACACCTTTCACGTAGAGTGTGACAAGCCCTCCATTTTCATATGGGATGCCTGGTTTTGATACGAACTCGGTCCTCACCTACTCCACCCTACAGACCATGGGTCTAGGAGTAGGGAGCTCAGACGCTCCTCTAAAAGGGTCCATGGAGGGCACCTCATCCCCGTATAATTCTTTCCCTTGCGACAGGGGTTATATACCTCCATCGTCCCCCTCACTAGATGGTGCTTCTCAGCAACCCGCCTAGCCGAATATGAACTACAACTCGTTCGGATAAGGTAGTAAAGGACCTTATTCTTGTACCACACCAGTGGGTTCTTTGTCATTCTCTTTGTTCAATGCATTTGGTAACAATGCATTCTCATCATATGTTGTCTCAGTCGGGGGAAACCCTCGATTTTGATCACAAAATCCTGCACAGGGGGCACACACTTCTCAAGGACCTTGGAATCCATGGTAGGGATTAGTTCCCTTGTCAGGGACGTCGACTAGGGGAAACCCCTTCCATGGTCAATGGAACCCTGGGAAAGGCTCAGTACCTATGCTCATTAGATCGATAAGGGGAAACCCTTTCCAGAACCTTTGGAACACAACGTCGGGAGAAATCCCTTCCCAACCCTCAATTTCCTATTACGGGATTCATCCAATGATGTTTCAACAAGTACGGTATCTACATGATAGCCTAGGCCATGGTTTTTATCAAAACCCAGGCTAGCAACCTAACTTTACCTGGCAACCTGTTGCTAGCCAAAACCCTGGCCCCTATCCTCCTATACATATTCAACAACCTAAGCTATCATTTATAGAAACTTTGCATTTGCTAGACTTGTCAAAATTATTAAATGACCCAATATGTCACAATCCACATTGGCCTCCTATGCCGACCAAGTTACCCTCGAAAATTCCAAAGTTCGAGGGAAAACCTAATGAATATCTAGGTGATCATGTGACTACCTTTCACCTATGGTGCTCATCCAACTCATTAAAATAAAACTCCATATAGTTGTGTCTGTTTCAATGCACTCTCATCAGGAGTGCCACGAAATGGATTATCAAGATCGACCACTCAAGATACTCTACTTTTGGCGAATTGGCAATGGTTTTCTTAAACCATTTTCAATTACTTGTGAGATACGATGTCGACACTGAATTGTTGGCCAACTTTAAGAAGACAAAGGAGGACCATATCTCTAATCAAATATGATAATGGAGACACCATAAGAGTTTGATAAAGGTACCAATCCCACCGGATTTCCTGCTGGAGTGGTTCATCAAGTCTTTGGTACCTTAGTTATCCAAAGACATAGCAACATTGGGGGTCTTTTAAGAAGAAGAAGCGATAATGAGAGCTCAACAACTAGAGCTGATCTACTCTCAGTCTAGTTTACTTTACAAAAAATTTCAAGACGCACCAAGGTCTATACTTGACACGACCAGACAAAAGTCTAGACCACATGCTGATGGAATTGTTGGTTCAACATAAGAAAATCTTGTTGATCAGCTATCAAATCAATTGCAGCAATTGTTGATACAACAACCAATGACCAAAGAAACCTCTAGTTTGGTTTCTCCCCCTATTCAGACATCGGATGTACACAGTGTGCAATCGACAAACCCGAAGGCCAACCAGCAGGTCGACGGGAAGAAGAAACAACAAAATAAGGGTAAGGGGGATAAGAAACCCATCAATAATGTTGGCGGGGGAAACATAGAGAGAAAGAAGTCGAAGTATCCATGTAAACTTTGCATGGAACACCACCCGACTCACCTGTGCCCTCGACTCATGGAGGCCCAAAAGTTAATGGCACAACAACAGCCTGTTGTGTTAATGAACCCATTTCCACATGGGAAAAATTTAACTCAATCCTTTGCGAATGCGGATGAGGGAATTCAGGGACCCCCTTTGTCATCTAGTAATCCCTTGACCTCGATTGTTTATATGTTGAAAGGTGAAGCTCACATAGCTACTAGGGAACATGATTACAGAATGCCAAGTACAGCTGAAAAGGGTAAAGAAGCTGAAAACTCATTTGTTCCTGTCCAGATCGAGAGAATGATGGGAGAAACAATGACACGCATCCTAAATGGGGCATTCAAGAAGGCTTCACATATTACAAATGCAAGGGCTGCCCATAACTACTCTGTGGTGGAGGATTTGTCACAAAACCCTTGCGCGATGTCTGCTTTGGAGGTTCTCTAGAGCTACCCTTCGTAGAGAAAGGCTCTGCTAGATGCCTTAGGATCCACTGAGACATGTAATCCGAGAACTATCACACTTGATACAACCAACTTGAAGCCTCGTCTCCCATATCATGTCATGTTTCATATAGTAGTGGCTTACACCATGAAAATTTTTACCTGAAATATTCTCCATACGGTGGTTGATGAGGTCACATCGACATGTGTGATGTCGTTGGCTTGTTGAAAGGCTATTGGACAGCTTGTTTTGTCTCCTTCACTTACTCTTCTTACGAACTTCGACGGTCATTCTTTCAGACCACATGGAATCATCCCTTCTTTCCCTGTGGAGTTAGGAGGGAAGACCGTATGCATCGAAGTTGAAGTGGTCGATGCACCTCTCGACTACAACCTCCTATTAGGAAGGAGTTGGACATATGCCATGCATGCAGTGGTTGCTACAATTTTTTGGGTCTTATTATTTCCACACGAGGGTCAAATAATGACCATTGATCAATTGTCTTTCTCTAGGCTTGACCCTTCATGAGGGGCATCCACGGTCCTTATGATTCATAACCCACAGCCCAATGTCATCAATGTGGGGGTTGGTTTGTGTCCACCTCTCATGGGTACTTTCGATTACCCGCCTCCCTCCAGGGATGTCAATATGATATCAGATGTCCACGACCAGCCTAAGGATGAAATATTTCAAGTGTTGTCGTTCCACATGGCTTACTTTAATGATCCATTGACTCTTCCTTCCCCATCAGCCATGATGGAATGGAAATGGAATCATGACATGTCCATTCCCTTGTCCGCAGAAGAGGTTGCGTACTCTATATTCCAGTAAGTTTTCACTGACCCTGATCTGACTCTCGCATAGGAGTTAGATCCCATTTTCGAGCCTACCAAGGTTCAAGGTTCACTCACCACTACCAATTCCTTAGACTTCATCTTACCCTTTGACAAGGTGATTATAGAGGCATTGACTAGTCCATACAAACCCTAGGATGATCTCTATCACATATATTATTTTCTCCCAGAGTTAGGAAGAATTGAGGTAGGTGAATTCATGTTGAATATGACTGGAGAAAGGTTGTTGGATTACTGAGAGGGGAGGTGAATTAGTAATAGCGTAATTATAATCCTTTTTCTTCAAATGTTATATCAATGTAGAATTATTATCCAATAATGACCAGTAAGAAATAATCAATCACACACATACACAGTACACCAATTTTTTACGTGGAAACCTAAATCGGGAGAAAACCATGAAAT
>ML807936.1:44037-60600 GCA_009831015.1 Picea engelmannii
TCTCAAACCGTGAGGATTTATGTGATGTTCTACATACCACCAGAAATGGCATGATATGTACTATCCATATAGAATAGTATTATCTGAAAATATATCATAACTCATACATTTACCCATCAAACAAACTTGGGTCCATTACCCAAACCTGGGGTCTCCAACTTCTCATGGCCACAACTCTCTAACCATGAGGAATTATGCGACGTTCCACATACCACCAGAAATGAAATGAAAAGCACTATCCATATAGGATATTTTCCTTGAAAAAATCACTTTTCTTCATCTCATTATTCCACAATTAAGCATGGGTTCTCTTACTCCACAAAGTGTCTTCCCGTGAGGGCTTTCACCATAAGGGGACCACTTTGGAGTTCATCCATATTTACTTCTTATAAACCATGAAAAAACAATAGTGAGTCATATTTACATTAAAAAATAATGGGTCCATTACCTAAACCTTTGTGGTACGGGGCTTTCTTCAAGGGTTGACATCAATGACAACCAACCTTAATCAATAATACTTTTCCTATTAATCCTCTGGATATGCACGCAATTAACGCCGAGGGTAATATGGAAACTATATATAAAATGATACCTATCAACATCTCCAGAACCCCTGGCGTTGTGGAGAATGTCTTCTTCGGAGAAGACTTCTCCCCCGAGGAGATTCAAATCTATACACATTTATTTAAATAATTCTGCGACATTTTTTCCTGGTCTTACGAGAAAATGCTAGGCATTGATCCAAGAATTATTGAACATGAGATAACGAATTACACTAATGCCAAGTCATTCCGGCAGAAGCTTCATCCATTTAATCCTCAGAAAGAATCAACTATCAAGGCTGAAGTAGAGAAACTACTCAAAGCTAGTTTGATCTACCCTGTTCAGTTGACTCAATGGGTGTCAAATATCATTCTGGTCAACAAAAAGGATGGAACGATGTGTGTATGTACAGACTTCCATGATTTGAACAAGGCATGTCCAAAGGATAATTTACCCACCCCATTCATTGACCAGATTGTCGATGAATGCACAGGTTGTGAAGTCTTCTCTTTCATGGATGGTTTTTTGAGATACAATGAGATACAGATTAAGCTCGAGGACCAACATAAAACAACTTTTATCTATCCATGGGGTACATTTGCTTATCGAAAGATGCCTTTTGGCCTAAAAAATGATGGATCCACCTTTCAATGAGCCATGTATTTTTCTTTCCACAATCTCAAACACATATTCGAGGCTTATATCGGTGATTTAGCATCACGATCTTGGAAGAGAGATGATCATCCCACACACCTCTGACTTATCTTTGAGAAATATGGCTACCATAGGATTCGCTTGAATCCAAACAAATGCATTATTTGCGTGATGTTGAGTCATATTTTAGGTTTTATAGTTTCGACAATAGGGATCATGGTCGATCCTCTAAATTTTGAGGTGATATTTCAATTGCCTCCCCTGTGCACAGTCCCTCAGCTTCAGAGTTTACAGGGAAAAGATAATTTTCTTCATCATTTTATCGCAAACTATGTCGATATCACTAAAGGTTTTATGAGTTTACTGAAGAAGGGTGTCCCTTTCACTTGGGATGAAGCCAGTCAGTGCTCATTCAAAGCCTTGAAACGTTCCCTCACGTCTACCCCTCTACTTTGGCCACCCAATTATAATAAAGATTTCTTATTGTATTTGGCCATGATAGAGTCGACCATCAGAATGGTATTGGTTCAAGAGGATGATCTACTTGAAGAACATGTGATTTATTACCTATTCCAAGACATGGTTGGATGAGAACTCAACTACTCCCATTTTGATAAACTTGCGTTGGTAGCAGTACATGATGTCAAGTGGTTCCATCACTATATCTTGTTTCACAAGACCACCGTCATTGTTGTTGTGAATCCATTTCAATATGTGCTGACATGACGTGTAATCGACGGAAATATTAGTAGATGGATTGTTATCCTCCAAGAATTTGACTTATATTTTTTTTCCGCGAAATCTAAAAAGTTGATGGTGTTTGCGGAATTTATCTTGGAACTTTTGGTCAAGTCAGGTGATGTTACACCCAAAGAATCACCGATTAAAGGAGTTATTTTTCTTATATCATCTTCGTACCCCTGGTATGGAGATATACTAGTCTATATCCAGAATTTGAAGTTCCTCGCCTCTTCTTTTCGTGATGAGCGTCGACGTATATGACATCAGGCAAAAAACTATCTCATACTTGAGGACACTTTGTATCGTTGAGGTGTAGATTCCATCCTTCATCGGTGCCTCACTCATGAAGAAGAGGAACTCGTGATTAATGACTTCCACACTGGAGCATGTGGTGGTAATTTGTCTGGGTTGGAAACAACCCAAAATATTCTATGAGCCGATTACTATTGGCCACATTAATCAAATATTGCGTTGAATCAATCAAGAAGTGCCACCAATGTCAGATCTTCTCTTGGAAGATGAGGGCACACCCCGCTCCTATGTTTCATGTCATTATAGTTGGCCCTTTCACTAAGTGGGGGATTGATTATACCACATGCCAACCCCCTTCAGCTAGGGGGCACCATTATATCATTGTAGCAATAGACTACTTTACAAAGTGGGTCGAAGCTATGCCAACATTCAAAGATTATGGCAAGACAACAACTCTCTTCTTCTTTAATCAGATAATAGCAAGGCTCGACATCCCAAAAAATACTTTCATTGACCATGGCAGTCACTTTCAGAACAAAATGATGTTTGAGTTAATGTCAAAGCTAGGTTTGAGGCAAGACCACTCATCACCTTATTATCCACAAGCAAATGGTCAGGTGGAAGCTGTGAATAAGTCTCTCAATACTATTCTACAATGAACGATCAATTCGGTCAAGTCAAATTGGCATTTGATTTTGTACTCGACATTGTGGGCCTATCGAACGTCTATAAAGACTACCACTGGTTTCTCACCTTTTCAACTCATTTATAGGTTGGAAGCAATCTTGCTTATAGAATATTAGATCCCATCTATTAAGTTGTAAGTACAGTTATTTCCAGACACTTCACCACTTAAGGAACGCTTATTATATCTTGAGAATCTCAATGAGAAATGATGTGATTCAACCTTGGCTAATGAGGCTCACAAGAAAAGAGTCAAGTGTTAGTATGATAGGTCTGTTCATCCTCGGATTTTCTCCGAAGGCAACCTTGTCCTTGTTTATGACCAAGATAAGGATCCCATGGGGGCAGGCAAGTTCAAACCCATGTGGTTCATACCTTTCATCGTGAAGGAGGTATTAAAGAAGGGTTCTTATCATCTGGTTCATTTTGAAGGGAACACTTTAGCARAGCCTAGAAATGGGCTCTATCTCAAGAAGTATTACTCGTAGGTGGGTCTCCTTGGGTGACTTATTGTATATAAGTATAGTTCTTATACAATTTTGTTTTGTCCTTCTTTTTTTAAGGACGTTTCGTTTTCATGTCATCTTTTTCCTTGTGGTAGATGTCAAGTGAATTGGAGGTGTTTGTTGGGTTCGTAGACAACGCTAGCCAACACACTCAGAGGATTTCTTCTGCAACTTGGGTGATTTTCACACCTCAAGGCCAATTTCTATCTTCTGGAGGTATCTGTTTAGGTGACGTGACAAACAATGTCGCTGAATATAGTGCAGTAATAGAGTTACTTCATGACACCTTGTCGCATGGTATCTCTTACCTCTGGGTCTATTTATATGCACAATTGGTTGTGTCCCAGTTAAATGAGGTTTATCGTGTTATTTATCCTACTCTACATCGACGATTCCTTAGGGTACGACTCTTAGAATGCTTTTTTGATTACATTACGTATATCCATGTTCCTAGGAGGTCGAATCAAATGACATATACTCTAGCTAATCAAGTATTAGATTGCCATATTGCACACATGTAAGAAAACGCACACACATACACATGTAAATACATTTGTAAATAAATGTAATCCATAAGACATAAAAGATGTAAATATGCATATATATATATATATATATATATCGAAAGTCTCAGAGTACATAATTGGGCACAAGCACCTCAAAAATACATATCCAGTACACATCATGGGCATTATTCCCTAAAAAATATACAGAAAGTGCCCCCGGCACGTAAGTGGTTCATCCTAAGATAAGGGCGTGCCCTGTTGGTCCTACCATAGTGAACCATGATGTTTTCCAAATGCAAAAAGAGTTGGACCCAGGTCTGTGGCACCCCAACTACGTGAGGTTGCATCGATGGTGGGAGATCCTCGATCTCTGCCATAGGGACTGCATGAGTGAGCGTGGTGAGGTTTTTCTCTACCCATATCAAAACTCTCTCAGCCTCTCCAGCTAGAGGTCCCCCTACTGTTGTTGCTGGTCTGGCAACTATCGCTAGTACTACCTATGGTTGAGGACGTCGCCTGGTCCTCGAAAATTCTATTGTATGCACTAGCCCCACATCTATACATAAACAGATACATAGTTGTTAGATACTCTGATTCCTATAAAAAATGATATATATAAAAAGAAATAAAAAAATTAAATAAAATTAAAAAAAAGAACGTACCTATCTCTTCTTGCTCTTCTCTGGGAGGTATGGGCATGTTTGAGTCCCTGGAAAAGTTGATCCCGGCATAAGGGCAGTCCTCTATCACTGGAATCTTCCATGCCCACCAGTCAAAAAATGCGTCGTCGAAAGCCTCTATGGTCCTTCCTCCCCCTGTTGCGATAGGAATGTTTCCCATATACCCACTACTGGGAGGGAGGCCACATGACCTAGAATTGTCTCTCATTGACTGAGACTGGGGACTCTCTAGAACAAGAATGAGAACAAAATGGTCCCAAATCCAAAGTTTTTGTTGTCCCGCCCATGACACTTGATGAGTTGTCTCTTCATGAAGCCTAGCATGGTCATTCTCCAATCAAATATTCCTGCATTGAAGCACTGCATTGCACAATGCATGTGCACCCAAGAGGCCTGATGTAAAGCTGCAGATCCAGTGATCCACTCAATGAGTAAAACTATCACTTTGAGTGATAGATTGGTAATCCTGTTAATTGGCACCTGAGAACCTACTTTCTGAGTGTCAGTCTCACAATGGAATCCAATCATCTCTACATTGTTGTGAGGCCCAAGGGGGAAAGAACACAAGTTGATTGGTTCACCCCTCCTCGAGAGGCTAGTCAAAAAGTAAATTTATTCAGTTGTTGGAGTCAACGACTTCCCCTCTATCATAAATTCCTTAACGTCAGGATGCCAATAGTCTACCAAGTCATTTAACAGCCTGGGTTTTCCCTTCATTAATGGACATCGAAAGAACTTCCACAAACTACATTGTCTCAATGCGACCATGGCTGCAAGGTCCTCATCAGCCAGTAGATCAATGTCCTCATGCTCCCTCTCTCTCCAATGGATGTACATTCTACAAAATGATAAGTTCAAAGGAGAGTTAATGATTGCATTTTTATTTTTTCCATATCTTTGAGGGTGTACGCAGGCTGTATTGAACACAGTCATGTATGCACATGGGTAGTTTGTTTTCTACCCACAGGCATACATGAGTTGTCCTAGGACAACCCACGTATATGTAGGGCGGACCTTTTTTAAAGGTGTGTGGCCCCCCCAAAAATAAAACTAATATAAAAGGAAAGTATGGAAATGCAGGAGGAGCTAGTTTGTACTTACATGGTCCAAGAGGAAGTTTGTTTCATCCACTGAATCTCCCAGAATCAACTTCTTTAACAAAGGGATTTTTTTTGGCTTTTTGGTCAATTCTCAATTTGCAATGGTGATAATGAGCTGCCAACTTCTATTTATAGACTTTTTTGGCCCTTTTTGTCATTTTTTGACCCCTTTTTCATTTTTTTCTGGTTTGAAAATCATTTAATTTGGTTCTAAGTTTCTCATTGGATGTCATGATACACTTTACTTTTGGTTTGGGAAAACCTTTTGAGATATGGGAAACTTTTATGGTCTTTTGGTGAAAAGTCATTTTTTCCAACTTTGTGCATCTAAGTTAGGATTCCACCTCCACTTGTTGCACCTTGTTGTATTTTTCTCTTTTCCATAGGATCGATCCCACCGAATTGTGACATGAAACCATCATTAGTGCTCTATAAGTGTCATAATTTAGTGGTAGATCCTACCTTCACATGGATTTCCTAGGTAGATCCTGGTTGCATTTTGGTGTCCATGCCATCGATAACTACTTTAGGCTTGGGAGTCCTTGTTAGTCTTGTCCTGATTACAAGATTGAGCCTCATATGTTTGATATGTCATCACTCTTGACCTCACCCTCGGGACTACCAGAAAATGAGTCGTCTTTAAATCCCTTTTCAGAGTCTTTAAACATGAAAAGATTATCGAGCGATCTTGTTGTCCTTCACGCTCGCCAAACTAAAACTTGAAGGCACGTCTTTCCAGTGGTAGTTTACCCCTTTTTCAGTCTGGATAGTCAATTTTATGAACAAAGGTATGCTCTAGTAAGTTCGGTTCGCTAGAATAGTATTCTCAGGTATAAGGTTAACCCTTTTTCGGGCCTGAGGGACTAAATTTATGAAAAATGAACCCCAACGGAGTCCATAGTTAAGCTCTTTTCAAACTCCCTAAAATTGAAAAGATTTTCGAGTGATCGTGTTTCTTCACACTCATTAAACTGGTCCAGAAGAACATCCTTTATGGAAGTCCATAGTTAATCTCTTTCCAGACTCCTTAAATTGAAAAGATCATCGAGTGACCTTGTTCTTTCACACTCATTAATTGGTTCAGAAAAACATCTACTACCATGATTTTACCCCTTTTCGGCCTGTAGATTAAGGAGGAAAAAGGTACACCTCGAGAGATTCATCTCGCTAGGAGAGTTATCCTTAGTAAATTTCACCTTTTTCGAGGTAAGGAAACTAAGTCTAGAAAAAGGCAGCTAGTCCATAGTTAAGCTCTTTTCAGACTCCTTAAAATTGAAAAGATTGTTGAGTGATCTTGTCATTTTGAAACTCATTAAAATGGTTTTGAATAGACATATTTTCGATGCTAGTTTATCCATTTTTTTGAGCCAACTAGACTATTTTCGAAAAAGGTACCCTAGTGGAGTCTTCTTTTATGTTTTTTTAGACTCTCTAAAAATGAAAAACCCCTGAGTTTACCTTCTTTGGGCTCATTTAAAATTACATTAAAGGACGTTATCATTGCATCTTATTAATAGCATTTGCATCTCTGCGTATCTTTCCTAATGTCAAATCCATGTTGCTCTTAACTGAACCTTTGAAGTATGCCTTATACGTAATCCTTGTAGCACTTTGCATTTGCGTCTTGACACCTTGATCCATTGAGGAATTTTCCCGAGTGTCCTTTCCCTGCACATGCCTCCTTGCTCTAAGCATTAGTGTGTTCCTTGCGCTTGGAACTATTATGCTTGCGACACTCATTCCTCCTTTGTAACATAGCATTCTTTTATTCTTTTTCAAGCTCTCCAAAATATTGAAAAAGACAAAAAAATTAAATATATCCCAAAAAGAGGATGGGAAAAGTATTTTATTTTTATGGAAGCACAATGAGTCGCCCTTGGACAAAGCACATCCTTTCATTTTTTCGTCAAACTTTTGGATTTAGTATGACCTTAGGAAGCTATTCTCGTAACATAGAGTTGTGTCCTCCTCCATTTGGTTATTCTTCCAAACTTATGGAGAGTTTGTGTTGCCTCCTGCATCATGAACTTATGTCAATGTCTTGATGCCTTTGTCTAATCATCAATCATGTTATTTTCCAAGGAAATTTTTACCCAACTTGATTAAGCCTATCTGCAGTTTGTCTCTTGCCCTCATTCTTGGCCATCCCAAAAGTCCAATCAATTCCTTGTTCGAAATCAATGAAGTTCTTTGCCTGATCAACGAAATTCTCTTGTCTATTCCCCAAAAAGACATCGAAGACCTCTGGGTAGTGAAGTCATACACTCACATTAAACTCCTACCTGAGTTTTGAAGATATTGAATTTGTTTCTCGAGCTCTGAAGGCCTTATCTCTAGCCATCAGGCATCATTGGCTTCTTGAAGATGGATACTATACAAGTATATCTTTGATTTTGAGATGTAGATCCATTGTGTATTGATCATGGATACACTTTATATAGTTATATGACATGGATATGTAGTGTATTTGATTGGCATCCATGATTTATTTCATCCCGAGCATGGGCATGCCCGGCTCGGTGAGACAATTGTTATTTTTCATATGGCACCTCCCAAACTCTGGTCCTGGGCTCACTTGCTTCATATGTTGGTGAATATTTGTAATTTATTTTGGCCATCGGATGCTCTTCTGACCTCACACATTAGGGGGCATCTATTATAACCCTAAATTGCACCATACATGCATACCTCGCATCAGGCCATCTTACTTACTATTTTTGCCAAGACAACATTGAACAACTCTTCTTAAAAACACAATTTTTTAATATGTACGTTCCCTGCACCACTAATTCCCATGTACGTACACTAGATGCACCATTACAACCCGCGTATACCCACAAAAGTTGAAAAAAATAAAAAATTGCAAGGGATTCATTGAGAGTATGGGCTATTGGGTAGTTTCCCAACTAATCCACCACCTATAGCCTGTCACCGAACCAAATAACCATACTTTTGTCATATAAAAGGATGTATTGGAGTCTCATTCCAAAGAGAAACATAGCTACAGTGAAACTCTACCCATTTCACTATCCCCCCTTGCCCCAAGAATTTGCAGCCACATTGTGTGTTTTGAGCCAGAATTCCCTATTCTTTCATTTTTCCTTATTCATAAGCCTATGCCCATTATCTAAAGAGAAGAATGAGAGAAGAAGGATATGTGGAAGCAGTTAGCGCTTGGTGAAGAGGATCCTAGGACCGGGTTCGAGGAGCAGTTGCCAATCTCATTTTCTAAGTGACTTTGTGAGATTAATATAAAGAAGTACTTTTTCTGTCCTGCCATATGATGTGTTCAATCTTCATGTTTGATTTACATTTTGTTATGACATCTAACCCATTAATTCATATATAATATGCATGTTTGTAGTTTCTTGTTTGTCTTTTGGTGAGTGCAGGTCAACCTTGGGAGGGGACTTGCAGTCGAGAAGAAACCAAATGCAAAAGGATCGACACTGGACGTAGAGTTTAAGGTAATACTACCGAATCCTTATACTTTGTATTTTATGCATGAATGTGGGGTATTTTTAGGATAGTTGTTAAAAGTAGGAGACTTTAGATGGTTAGCTCTACACGCAGAATTGTACCCTAGTGTATTCTGTAGGGGGGTTTTCCCATTATAGCAATAGGCAGGCCATGTACATACATAGGTTGAATTATAGATAGGGCGCTTAAATACGTGATATGCATCATATAAAGGTCATGTAATTGTTGGGTTTTGTTGGTACAGGTTGAGTATAGGTACAGTTTGGTTATAGGTCAGTGGCATAGACTGGTTATAGGTTTTTGGTATAGGTTGGTACATGTTTATAGTAGTATGAATCATAGTGACAATGTGGTAGTGGTTTCATCATTTTGACACATATATTTCAAGGTGGTTGGATGGGGAAAGGATAGGTGGTTGTATCCACCTTCCAGTTGTAGCCGAATAACATAGGGGTTTGTAGCCTTCTTCTGGTTGAGGCCATAGAATTGGAGAATTGGAGCCTCCCTCAAGTTGTATCCTTAAAAATATAGGGGGTCAGAGCCTCCTTCCAGTTTCAACTGGGGAACAAAGGAATTTGGTGCTTCTAATGAATTTAGTTCTTAAAGAAATATAAGAAAAACCATTTTGTGGTTAATAATTCCATGGTTTTCTTCCACATTGGGTTTCCACATAAAAATACTGGTGTACTTTTTATGTGTATGATTGTTCATTTTTCATGGTTTATTTACTTTTCACTTGATGAATGATAATGGTATATTGATCATAAAGATAAATAACACTTACATATTGTGGTTAAAAGGATTAAATTTCTCTATTACTGATTCAGTCCCCTCTCAGTAATCCAACAATTGGTATCATAGAAGGTTCCTTCAGAAATTAGTTTAACCACTGAAAGGTAGATCATGGAGAGAAATGATATGTATAAGAATGGAATACCACAATTTGATGGACACAACTATGCATTCTAGAGCAGAAGGATGAAAACATATGTACACAAAAATGGATTTGAGGTTTGGTAATCAATTGTAGATGGATATAAAGAACCAACAGTTCCACCAACAAATGACACCACAATAAAAATCAGTCGAAATAACTCAAAATCCAAAAATGCACTTCTGAATGGTCTTGGTGATTCAGTATATGTCAAAGTTATGCATTGCAGCCCCGCAAAGGAAATTTGGGACAAATTTTAGAATGTTTATGAAGGAGATGCAAAAGTCAAGGAAACAAAGCTTCAAACTGATAGAGGTCAATTTGACTAGCTAAAGATGATGGAAGATGATAATATTGCATATTACTTCTTACGAGTTGATGAAAAAATGAATGCAATGAGAGGATTCGGATAAGAAGTTAATGAATCTATAATTTTTCAAAAGGTACTAAAATCTCTTCTAATGAGATTTGATCCTAATATATCATCATTATAAGAAAGAATGGATATGGATTCAATAAGCATGGATGAACTACATGGAATTTTCCCAGCCTATGAAATGAGAAATGAATAGGAGAATCCAGTTACAAAAGAAGAAATATTCAAAGCATCCAATAAGTCAAAGAAAAAGAGAAATAAAAAGGAAAAAGAAGATATCAGCAACAATGACATATCTAAAGACGATGAATAAGTAGCCAATTTTGTCAAAAGACTGAAAAAGGGAACCGGTGGAAAATATAGAGGTACGCTTCCATTGATTTGTTTTAATTGTGATGGTATTGGTAATTTTTCTAACAAATGTACCCATAAGAAAAATAAAATAAATGAAGAATATGGTTCAAATAGGAAACAAATGTACAAAGTCAAGAAAACCAAAAAGAAATTCTTCAAGAAAAGCTTTTGCACAAAAGAATATAGCACCTCATCAGATGAAGATAAAGACAATGGAAGTGAGACAAATAGGGTTCTATTCATGGTAGTAGAAGATTCTAATKAATAAGGCACCTAAGAAGAATATGAAGAGGCATAAGTTTAATACAAAGAAGAATTGAYGAGTTCCATAGAAGTTATAAAAAGGGAAAAGAAGAAAAAAAAAGTCATTACARGAAGAACTAAAAAGAAAAGAGGAATATCAAAGTTCCAACTTTGAAGAACTAGAACAGATGATCACCAAATAAAAAATTCAAGTTGAATAAGACAAAAGAATTGAAGAATCACTCAAAGAATGGCTAGAAGAAAGAGAAATTATCATTGAAAATTTGGAAGAAGAGATTGTCACATTGAGAAAATATATTAAAAAAAAAACATGCAAAACAACTCAAATGCTTTGGATGATATTATCAGTAGTCAAAGGACAAATCATGACAATTCTAGACTCGGATACAATCAAACAAAAAATGGATAAAACTCCAAAACAATAGATCAATAAACATGTCCAAGAATCTATGCAGATACAGTCATAGGAGACAAGAATTTTTACAAGGAAGATCACAGGGATACTCCTCCACCAAGAAGATTCATATTTCATAATCAACAAAAATCAGAAACAAGAAGACCTCAAGAAGAAGAAGGATTCAAAAGAGTGAATCCTTTCATAATATCTTCAAATCCAAGGTATCAAACTATATTTTTTGGTTTATTTTATGCATGTAATAATTTTGGACATAAAGCTATAAATTGCATAGAAAATAGAACTTTGAAAGTCATGCAAAAAATGGTTGTCTAAGAAGGCCTAGTGAAACACAGAGAATAAGATACAACAGGTTTGAATCCTTGAACACTGAAGTGGAATTCTACAAGTGCAACAACTTTGGAGACATGGCCAAACATTGTAGAATGACAATCCCTCCTAGAGAATCACAACAAAATAACAATAGTCATAGACAAGAACCTTAATAGAGAATATGGATAAGAAAGTAGAATCAGTATAACAATGAAGAATGCACACTGACTCTGCAAGATAAACACAAGAAATTTGGTTGGTATGTTGATAGTGTCTACTCAAAGCACATTAAAGGCGATGAGGACATGTTTCTAACATTGAGAAAGGAAAGAGATGGATCGATCTCTTTTGGAAACAATGAATCAACTAGAATCATTGGAAGAGGCACAATCAGGATTGGAAACAAGGATACCAAGGAAGAAAATGTTCTATTAGTGCAAGATATGAAACATAATATTCTAAGTGTAATTCAATTGTGTGACCAAGGTCACAAACATGTGTTTGATTCACAAAAGTGTGAGATAAGAAAAGCAGGTTTAGGCAGATTTGTTGCAACAATTGCAAGAACTTCAAGAAACATACATTACAACAAAATAGGAAATTAGCACCTAAAATAGTGTCGTAATTTAGTGTATTTCAATTCACGAATTGGACACCTTTTTCGGCACAAAATTGGATGCAATCTGTACTTTTTATAATTATGCCAAATTTAGCACCGGAATTAGTGCCAAATTTAGCATCAGATTTAGCGCCAAATTTAGCACCGGGAAAATATCTCCATAAATAACGCCACAAATAGCACTGGAAACAGCACCAAGAATAGCCCCAAGAATAGTGCAAGGAATAATGCTAGAATTAACACCAAGAATAGTGCCAAGTTTAGCGCCAGAAATAAAGCCCGGATTAGCGTCATAAATAACTCTCAGATTTGTGCCAGAAATAGCGCTAGGATTAGCACCAAATGTTTCTTCTAGTTTTCCTTATGATATTCCTTCCAATTTTTCTTTCATTTTGGATTCTTTTTTGGATTCTAGTTTTACATCCAGTTTTTCTTTTGATATGGCTTCCAATTTCGCTTCCAGTTTGGCTTCCATTTTTACGTCTAGTTTTGCTTCCCATTTTTCTTCATGTTTTGCTTCCTATTTTTCTTCCAACTTTTGTTCTGGTTTGGCTTCTAGTTTTGCTTCCAATTTTGGTTTTGGTGTGGCTTTAAATTTGGCTTCCATTATTGCTTCATTTTTTTCTTCCAAAAATGCTTCTTGTTTTGCTTACAATTATTAATTTAATATTCTTTTTTTCAATCTAATTAGTTAAATATATCATATCTCTTAAATAAATTATATGATTATACAGTGAGTCATATAAATGCATTTTAAATATTTTATAGAATAACATTTATAAAGAATTTTTAGGGAAACAAACATCCATACACATTAACAACATCATTATACTTATTAAATATCCATCAAAATAGAATCTACAACATCCAATATATATAAAATAACAAAATAATTATTAGAACATGATCATCATCAACAATTAAAAAAATGAGTCAAATATATATAATTTAAGTGAATTTGACAACATCCATCCTGAGCAGTAAATCAAAACCATCATACGTAATAAATATGCATCCAAAAATCATCAACCACTTTCAATATATAAAAATAGACGACGAAATACTGATAAGAGAATCATCATATATAACTCAAACAAGTGGAATTCAAATATGCCAGTGTATCAATAACATGTGGAAATGATACATATCCAATAGTAGACAAAAGTAAAACTGATACATCATGTACAAATGATATAAATAAAAATGATAAATTATGTAAGACAAAATAATACAAGTCAATATGATACATCATGTCCAAATGATATAAGTCAAAATGTTACAACTCAATAATATGGTACTAGAGGTCGTGAAAATGATACATATGATAGTAACCATGAAAAGAGACATTATAATAGTGTATCAAAAATTATCCATGATGAAGTCTATATGATCATGAATGTCACTGGATGCTACTAGAAATTGCTTCATCATCATTATCATCATCATCATCATCACCATCGTGAGCATGATCATCATGATAATCATGATCGTCATATGAATCAACATCGACCTCACTATCATATGTATTTGTGTCATCATGAGCATCATCTTCCATCTCAGCATCAGACCCAAAGTCATATGGATCTATTTGATGCGGATGATCTAGATCTTCTAGAAGATCCTTGTTTTGCAAAAAAAAAAACATTTAGAATGAAAAGTTACTATTTATTTCATGCAATAATTAATTTCTCTGTTATATATCTAATATTACAACATATGAAATCAAACGATAATCATATTACATCATATCAAAGTGCACATACGATAATAAAATTTCAAATAAGTTACAGCTAAGATGTCATTCCAATGATGCAAAACAGTCAACAATTCTAATAAATGTTAGTAAAGATCATAAAAAAAATTGTTATACAATTTAAATATCAATTGTGATTTCTATTACATAATCTTAAGTACAAACACTCTCCATTTTGTGCTATATATGATTATGTTTTCCTTGAAGATTTTTTGAGAGTTAACTAGTCTATATGTCTTCTTCTCTTTTATTTCATAAATGAATAGGTATTAATTAGGTCTAGGAACACTTCCACACATAAGTATTCCCTAACCATTACTTTTCCCATGATTTTTGGCCACTTTTGAAGACTATCGCTATTTATAATCATGAAACAAGGGGCATGTCACTCGTTATAGTGGATAAAAGGGCGTCATGACTCTGGTTGTCAGTGTCTAACCAATGTCACCCGTACAAATTTAGATTTTTTAGGAGTTTTTCTTGGTTTTTCTTGCTCAAATCTATAGATTTGGGGAATCCTTGACCCCTAAAGTCCTCAGGAACATAGAATACTCTTAAATCATGTGTGTGTACCTTTGATTTTGTTTTCCATGCAAATAATTGTTTGAAATAGAGTTTTGTTGGCTTATATATCAGTACCCTCTCAAATTATTTCCTTGACATGACATTCATTTCCTTGGCATGCCTTGCCTTGACTTAACATTTCATGCCTTGACTTGACATGTCATTCCTTTCCTTGCATTGACATTCCATGCCTTTCCTTGACATGCCATGCCTTGCCTTGACATGCCATGCCTAGCCTTTCCATGCCTTGCCTTGACAAGCCATGCCTTTCCTTGACATGCCATGCCTTGCCTTGACATGCCATGCCTAGCCTTTCCATGCCTTGCCTTGACAAGCCATGTATTTCCTTTCCATGTCTTGCCTTTCATTGACATGCCATTCCTTTCGTTTCATTGACATGCCATGCATTTCCATGAATTGTCTTACCTTGAAATGCCATACATTTCCTTAACATGCCATGCATTTCCTTCGCATTCCACGCATGCCATGTTGTACATTTCTATGCATTTCCTTACATTGACATGCCATGCCTTGCCTTCACATGCCATGCCTTGTCTTCCCTTTCCATGCTTTTCAATGTGTCATCGTGCCTTGAAATGCCTTTCCTTTCCATGCATTCCCTTTCCTTTCCTTACCATGCCTTGCCTTGACATGCCATGTGATGCCTTTCCTTGACACATCTTGCCTTGAAATTCCATGCCTTACATTGACATGTCTTTCCTTGACATTTCATTATTTTTCATGCCTTTCCATGCATTTCCTTACCTTGACATGTCATTCCTTTCCTTGACATGTCATGCCTTGTCTTTCATTTCCACGTTTTTCCATGTGTTTTCGTGCATTATCATGCCTTGTCTTGCCATGCATTCTCTTTCCTTTCCTTTTCAAGCCTTGCCTTTACATGTCATTCCCTTCCATGCATTTCATTTCCTTGACATGTCATGCCTTTCCTTGACATGCCATGCCTTGTCTTTCCTTACCATGTTTTCCCATGCAATGTCTTTCATTTCCATGCATTCCCTTACCTTTCCTTAACATTCCTTTCCTTTCCTTTCCTTTCCATGCCTTTCCCTGACATGCCTTGCCTTGCCTTGACATGCCTTTCCTTGACATGCCTTGCCTTGACTTTACATTACATGCCTTTCCCTTACATGTCTTGCCTTGCTTTGAAATTACATGCCATGCCTTGCCTTGACATGTCATTCCTTGCCTTGAAATCACTACTACATATGGGCGGATTATTCCATGAAAATTTTCCACACTTCCACTAGTTTCATCATTTTTTTAAACAGGGTGGGATTTTCGTGGATATTGCCACAAAAGTTCGTCACAATATCGATGAAAATATTAATTTAACCTAGTCGAGATTTTCATCGCTATAGCGACGATCTTTCGTGGCAATAGCGACGAAAAGTTTACCTATCTCATTGGTCGGTGTTAACGGCTAGTTGACTATTTTATCTATATATACGTGACTTTAAGAGACTTTGTGACACAATTGCTATAGTTGTGACATTGTTCTTGGATTTTGTTGGAGATGTTTATTTTTTCCGTCACCCATCGGTTGAAAAAATCCAATTCTTGATCTACATAGATTGGATTTTGAACTTGCAAGGTTAGTATGTTATTTTTTATTGATGTACTCATTTAACTTGTAATTTTGTTTTCAAATGTCCAAATTGTATTTAGCTTGTTTTTTCCTTGATAATATAATATGTGTGTACCATATTTCATGTCTTTGGTTTTTGGATCTAGTTGGTATATTCTATGGAAAAGGGTATGTGGATTCCATAATATTCTAGGTTTATGGAATCCACATATCCTTT
>ML807936.1:89726-113419 GCA_009831015.1 Picea engelmannii
AGATTTAATATTGATGCATTACAATTCTTGGTATCCTTACTTCTAATCCAACTTCATGATAACACATGCTTACAATATTTGGTTGGTTAACACTTTGATTATTTTTAGGGGATATATATATATTACAATATATTAGAATATTACAATATTACAATGTAAAAGTAATGCCATATTACAATGTAATATGGCATTACCATATTACATCGTAATATGGCATTACCATATTACATCGTAATATGGCATACAATAGGGTATACCATATTACAATGTAATATGGTAATACCATATTTCATGTAATTTTATTTTTTTTAAACCTACAGTCATCGTCGAAATATCGACGAAATTTCGTCAGTTTTTTTTTTTACTTTTTTACCATAACCGTCGCTATAGCAATGAAACTTCGTCACACTTTTCCACGAAGTTTCCTCACTTATACAACAAGTCCGTCGTAAATATGGTTTTGATATACAACATTCGTCGATATTACCATGTAGTTTTGTCGCAAGTTGCGACAGGATTTCGTCGCACATTCAGCAGCTGCGTCACACGTTATTGGCTTGGCATAACTTTTCGTCCCAATTGCAACAAAGTTTCGTCGTAATTGCCACATTTCTTCGTTGGTATTGCGACGAAATTTCGTCGTAATTGCGACGATGCATAAGGTTAACCAATATTGAAGGTGGTGACACGTGGTTAGCTAATTTCGTCGATGTTTCCATGCACACCTGGATCGTGGATATAGCGACGAAATTATTACGACGAAAAAAATCTCGGCTTTCGTGGAAATTGTGATGGATAAGTGTGGCAATATCAATGAAGAAGTGTCACAAATTTGGTCATATGTACTAGTGAATGCCATGCCTTGACTTAACAATCCATGTCTTTCCTTGACATGTCTTTCCTTCCCTTGACATGTCATGCCTTGCCTTGCCTTGACATGACATGCCTTGCCTTTCCTTGACATGTCATGCCTTTCCTTGATATGTCATGCCTTGCTACTACAAGAATACAACTTAAAAATTATACCATGAGTTATGAATTATATGATAAATAATTGCATATGTTGAAGTGCCAACCCATCACAATTGATTGAAAGGAGAGGTGTCAATCTACATCAAAGATCTCACCACATATCAGACACTCTTTAAACATAATAAATTGTATAGTAGAGAAAAATAAAACATATAATATGAAGGCCACCTTATATATTCTAAGTCATACTAAATAGTAGTAAAAAAACTTATCTAGATTTCATAATGCAAAGAATGATATAAGAGACCAACTTCTATGTTTTGAGTAAAAGCATCAGCCAAGATAATCACTTAGGAGTAAATTCTAAAATTGATGGAGTGTGCAACATAGATGAATTTGAAGTAATCAATATAGTATATGGAAGTAATCCTTATCCAACATTACTATGACTTGATTGGCCTTTTAATAACCAGACCCTAATTGACCTAAAGAAGAGATAAATAGAATTTGAAGCAGGAGATTGGAAAGTTACCACACCATTGGATCCCACAGAGGGGAGAAGATATGTGGAATTGACAAAGGGAAAAGAGATCGATCACCTTTATAATGTGACTGCATGGATGGATGACAATGTGAACCCTAATGATGACGGTGCACTCAATTGGCGAAGTATTAGTTCCTCTGCATTAGATTCAGAAGAATCACTAGAGCATTGGCAACAGATATTACTTGAAGTATGTTGGCACATAGTGGGAATACCTAGGGTTCAACATTAAATCATAAAAAAAAACTAAAGATACCAACCCTTTCGGCATCACCTGCAAGTAGGTGAAGTCTCACCCGAGGTACTGATGGGAATTGCAGGAACCAGGTGTCCACAACCATGGAGAAATGGGAGACATTCACCATATTCATGAGACTTAACATTCATTAATTAAACCATTCATCATGTGCACAGAACCATCATATAACATATTCATTATAACCATCCATACATTACATCTGTTCCATAAATAGAACATAAAATAAACACATCACAACACAACATACATAATAACATAGATATTTAACGTGGTTCACCCCAAACTGGGCTACATCCACAACGACAGGCTTCTTATATTATCATTTAGCATCATCTCTTACAAAAGGTGCACACTGCGCTCATACAAGATATCATAGTTATAACCCAACATGTCCTTGTTGTTCATGCATACAGTACACACTTGCCTCTCAAATGATATTCAACTTATCTAATATTCAACCTAGAGTTGCTTCCCAAACCTTAGAACTATAATTTTTTCAACTAGAAACTAGTATTTTGAAACTCACCAACACTCCCTCTATCCCAAAAACCCATTACATATTTATACTTTCACAATAGGGATTACCCCGTTACAAAACAGACCAATTGTCTAACTACTTCTAACTAAATACCACCTTCCATGCACATTGACCCCTGAAAAATGAACTAAGTTTCTTCCTTTCCCCTACACACATTGTTCCTTAGCCGACTTGTCATGAGGTTTACTCATGCACGATTCCAAAAACTAGTCCCAAAATATCCTACTCCAACATGCCCCCAACACTCACTTGTTTCTCGTCCCTAGCCACTCAATTTTGTCATTTCACTTCCTTTAGTGTCGCAATGAGCTTCTCAAAATTCTCCCTAGAAGTTGTGACCTTTTCCCTTGCTTCTACTTCCCACACCGATATCTCTTCTACAACCTACGTGATGATGAAAGTATGAAACTTCTCTTCTCTCTCTCGTATGACTTGCTTCACCTTTCCTTGTACTGTTGATATTTCATTTGTTACCTTGAATACTTCTTCTTGTAGTGTCTCTAAATTATGCACCAACATCTGTTGCTCAACCCTAATTTTAATTATCTCCTGGTTTACCTTCTTGTTCTCCACTAAGGCAACCATATTTTCCTTTGTTGGTAGAGTATTCACTGTGTCTTTAATCTTCTACACCTACTCTAGTGCATTATGTAGCTTCTGATCTAATGCTTTTAGTCATGTGTTCTACAATAGCACAATCCATACTTTTGTGCTTCTTTCATATAACTTCACACATTCTTTATCCATTCTCTTTATGCTTTCTACTATCATCACATTTGTCTTCTCTCTTTGATCTATTTCTTATGATGGAATTCTCGGTGTCCAATGTGATTCCAAATCAATAATATTCACATGGAAGGCCTATATGAATTCACTAATATTCATGACTTGTTCTTATAAAATGGCATCTACCTCCATAGACACTTATGGAATATTACTATAGACCTCTTGTACCGCCTATTTCAATATTTTTGTCCTCTGTGTAGCCTCATCCCTCTCCAACATAATTTTATCATATTTTTCATGTAGCACATCATTATCTGCAACTACCTTAGTAAAATCCATCAATGTTGACACTTCACACAGTTGAATTTCCTGCGTGATTCTTGTCTACAAACTATGTATTAATTCTATGGGAAAATGAGACAACACCAAGTCGATATGACTAAGTGATTTTGTATGCTCCTGCAACTCTATTGTAGGGAACTCTAAAGATCTTGTTGCTATCTTCATCACTCGTTGCTCTCATGATGTTGCATATAGGTGGGATGTCATCGTTTTTTCCTCTATTATACTCTTCATCTCCTCTTGTTCTCCTATTGTAATTGGTGTTATCCCAATTGTCTCCAAAATCCATCAAAGTGTGGCAATCTACGCTTTCACATTCAAGTGAATTTCTTCTTACTTCTGCACCTCTCACCCAAAATCCTCATCAGTAACCTCCTTAACTTGATCCATGATCTTGTCTAAGTCATCCTTCGTTAATGCCTAAATGGTCACTTTCTTTATGATTTTCTGCTTCTTCCATTCTTGTCCTCTTGGTCTCTTAGGGTGTTCTTTCCTTTTGTCACCAACAGGTGGTGGGACTTTGTGCATGTATTATTTTCCATTTCCTTACTCTCTTTGTTCATCTTCTTCTTGAGATTTTTCTAGTTCTATATACTTCTCTAGTTTTTTCTCCTTCTTTGTTTTTGTCTTTGGGATCTCCACTCTTCATCCCAATCATTTACTATATGAATGATGTCATGCTTCATCACTCTCTAATGCATTGACAAACATTAGTAATTTGGATCCTTCTTCTCATGAATATAGGTATCATGCATTACTGCATTAAATCACGCAATACCTTTATATACTTCAACAATCTATGGTGGAATGTCTGCATTTCCTCAATGCATTGTTGAATAGTCTCTTTTTAAGTATTAAAGTAATATTATTATCCATTTGTCGATCCTTATGAATTCTATGCCATAAATACATATATATCACTACCAAAAATGGATTATGGATTCCTTCCAAGAACTACATCTGTCCGGGTTCCCTCCACACAGTCAGTGCTATCAAGATTAATAACCAGTCATAGTGGAACTTTGTTCCTTTCTCCTATGCCTCCCTGTAGTCCATCAAAAAATGATTGACTAGAAAGGTCGACCAATTCATCATTACTCCTGCTACACACTTCTCCATTGTTGTTATGGCTCCCGCTGGTACCTGATATTTGTGACAATTTCTCAGTAGCTTACATCCCAACACTTGTGTCATAAACCTTATCGTATCATTTGTGATGCTTTCTACATAAATCCCATGTGTTCCTCTATGTGTTTCATACTTATCCTTGATCCTCTATGACAGTTCTTTCTCATTTTCCTTATCTGTGAATAATGGAAAAGGTTCCTCTCCTTTTGTAAGTAATCTTGTGAGCCATGCAATCAACTATGTATCTATCGACACAACACTGTCTAGCCATAGGAATCTTCCATGGACACAAGTAATAAATAACTTAATGCATGCATTGATTTCCATGCTCCTACCAAAATGGGGTATCTCCAATATATTTAGAATCTCTGCACATTGCAACCATGTCTCCCATTCCTTTGAATTGAGTGTCATTACCAGTGATTTGAGTCTCGCATTACTGTGTGCAAATAGTTTTGGGGCTCTAGATATGGAAATTTCTTCACATGTGATAGGTCATGGTATCAATATCTCAATATCTCTATTGATCCTAGTACGTTTCCCTCAACAGTGACCCCAAGGAGAATCATTGGTGTAACCATTACATCCTTGGATTCCTTATGTATTCTAACCTACTTCACTATGGGTTTTCTTGGTGATATGTACGGTTGAGGAAAGTTTATTGGTTGCTCTGCACTCAGGGATTCATCTTGAAATGGTGTTACAGATGGATTACTATGTTGTTTCTTCATCCCCAATGTAGATTCTACTCCCTTAGGTGGTGCCATAACTCTCTGTGGTTTGGATCTATTTTTTTAACGCTCTCAACTCTTAAGTGGTTATTTGGCTCTCCTCTATGTTCTCTTCAACTGTTAAGAAGAAATAACCTTTACTTGTCGTCCCTTTATCTAATTTTATATCTCATTGCCAACTGTTATCTTCTTCTTCACTCCCAAACCTGTTGTCTAATCCAACTGTGCTCACATTCAATTATTTCCATACTCTACAATAAATTCATATTATTCTGAGGATTATGGTCTAGATCTTGCGAGTCTATCACGATCTTGTCGCCACTTTCCTTTTATGACTACGCGTCTCCACTACTTCACCATTATGATGTCTCTTTAATGCTTGTTCTTTCATGTGTGTTATTTAATACTTTTCTCATTCTCTATGTCGATCTTTGTCTCACTTCAATCCTCCTCCCTGCATGCAATCTCTACAACATATTTTGGTTATATATCCTTACTAGTTTAACCTTATGTATAACTTAAACTTTCAAATTCTTTTGTTGTTTTCTTATTTTCTTTTTCTCTCTATAATACACTATAATAAAAGTACTATGGTACACATATTGCATGCCTAGACTAGTGCATGGAATCATGGCTATCCCTATACAGTTTCAACTGACTATTGTTAACCAATCCTTCCATAGCTTCTTCATTCAGTTTTTCCAATTGAACAACACATGCATATGTCACAAACCCGATCACATATGGAGCTAGGCAATGCATATGAAACTTTACAAGGTGTTGCAAACACTTCTTGTCATAAATAAAAAACTAAGTCTCTTGTCTGGAAATTCTTTTGTTCAATATTTCATTCATGCTAGGATTTCTCGCACACTTTCTGAACTTGCTAATGAAATCATGTGAAAAACTGGTCTTCTTCCAATGGTCTTCTTCTTGTCATAAATAAAAAACTAAGTCTCTTGTCTGGAAATTCTTTTCTTCAAAATTTCATTCATGCTAGGATTTCTCGCACACTTTCTGAACTTGCTAATGAAATCATGTGCAAAAATGGTCTTCTTCCAATTCTACTATCTCTCATAGTCTCTTCTCCATTGCACTAGAATATATAAGATCTATCAACACAACAATGCGTAGACTCAACACAATAAATTCCATAGGCACAAGTGTTTCCTTTCCATACACTAATATGAATGGTGTTTGTCCTATCAGCTTCTTAATTATAGTCCTATACTCCCATAACACTACTAGAATCCTCAAGTCCCATTTCTATCGACTCACATTACATTTCCTCCCCCCCCAAAACTAGCTTAGTCACCAAATATCTCAATGCAGACTGACATGTATCCAGTATCCTATGTATCTCTACTTTCACCTTCTATTTATATAGCAGGTTCAATCTGTATGGTCTCTGCTTTACTATCTTAGCATATGGGTTCAAGGGGATTGTCATCTCTCCTAACACCTCAACAATCCCTTTCATATCTAAAAATGTGTTCATAAATAGGTCATGATATTCACACAGTAAATCGACTATATTCTCAACAATTGCATCATTCCAATAGTCTCCTTTGTTCACAACTTTGGTCTTAGATTTTGTACCAATATTTACTTTACATGTTCTCAATGTTTTTTCATACAGAACATATTCAAGTTGTGTTCCTTCTACTATGCACTCTCCTTATGTTTCTAGTATTTTCACATTCCTTGGATCTTCGTCATCCTCTTGGTCTTCTTCAGCAACATTATAGCAGTGACAAACTTATTCAACTGTCACAATAGATATATGCGTTCTTCATACAAGTACTAGTTCTATCGAGTATTCTGATGTAAAAATATTGTCCTTGATAACCTACAAAGTTGTGTCTATTGAAGGGGTCTCATCTTCAAAACTAAAATTTACCTTGAAATTCTGATTTAATCTTCCCAATCTGTTGTTTCTCTATGCACTTCTAGTTCCAAGTACCAATTCTTCAGGATTGTTTCCAAGTTGTGTACGAACAAATGTCTCCATTATTTCCTAGGTACTTTACTCCATGTCATAATGCATTGTGTAACATGCTCCATCGAATAACTCAATCATGTATAATTCTTCATAGTATCTTCATTCATTGTCCCAAACCTGACCTGTAATAGCCTTCTGCACTGATGCCAATCTCTTATTCCATCCTTATGTGCAACCCACAATATTTTCAAAGTCTCTTTTAGCATGCCATGTAAATCTAGTAATCTTTGTTGATATGATATTTTCAATTCAAATTTTATTATAAAATAAGTTGCATCAGTTAGTTCATTGTACCTCGAAGGATCACATACCTCAATTCCAATCCATTGCAACGCGAGGGTAATCCAAGCACATTTCCTTGTAGATACTTTATGCAATCACTTCTTCCAATTCTCTAAAGATTCTTTTGAATCTGGTACATGTGAACTAATACTTCTCCATAAAAGTATACCATCAGCTGTGGGATTCACATAACCATCCATCTATGTAGTCATATTATACAGGTTATCAATCTCTTTTCCCTTTACTAGTTCTACATATATTTTTCCTTCAATAGGATCTAATGGTGTAGCAACCTTCAAGTGTTCTACTTCAAATATCATATGTCTCTTATTCATATCAATTATAGTTTGGTTATCAAAGGCCCAATCAAGTCCAAGTAGTGTTGGGTAAGGGCTTCTACCATCCATTATCTCGATCACTTAAAAGTCATCCAAGTTGCACACTCCATCAATATTAACACTTATCCATGTCAGACTTCCAATTGAAACAATATTATGTTGATTTCCTAACCTCAAATGAATGGGATACTAGATCAAATTCGGCTCACCCATCATTTTCCAGGTCTACTTCAGAATGACAATCACATCAGAACCTAGATCCAAAATAATATTGTCCATGTCGCAGTATCCTATCTGTGCATTGATTCAAAACTCCTTATTCATTCTCTTTTTTTGGTGCACCTGGTTTACTGCTTGGCATGTGAAAGGTATCTCTTTCTCTTGGGTGAAATAGTTGACCATTCCACATAGCATATTCAAACTAGACTCATTCTTCATTAGCTCTAAACAACGTTTTAGAAAAAAATTCAAAGTGCTTACCTTATAAACTTGCCTTTCTGAATGGTGATATATTGGTGTCATATCGTACATAGACAACCTGTCATACAAAGGTGGCATGGTCAAATTCCATGCTATCCATTCTTATCCTATCACTTCCTTCCTTGCTTGTGTATATGTCTCTTTCTCCTTTCTTGGGTCAAATAACGAAAGAGGTTTTCTTTCTTTTCTGACCCCATGGTGGATCTTATTTCCTTGATCCATCACATCATCTCTGGTACTTGTTCCTCCACACATAACCACTATTATATTGGGTTGTTCATTGCCTTCCTCTACAACCATCATTTGTACATTTGGGTTCCTCTTTTCTTTCCACTTTACGATCAATTGTGGGAAATCCACTATTGCATGGTCTATATGTTTACAATATGTGCACATCATGTAAGGATTCATGCAGTCTTGTGCCAAATTTCTAGGATGATTACAGTTATAACATACAATTGGTTCTCTTCCTCTATCGAATCCTCCTCTTCCACAACCTATGAACACTCTGTTAGCTCTCCAAGAAACTCTTTAGGGTTGTAGGCTAAAGATGCTTGGTAACTTAAGATAATTATAATTAGGTATGCTTTAAAAAATCGGGCCTATGTGACTTAGGATTAGATCACTTTGAGCTCACATCATAATATTAGAGAAATTTGCTAAAATATGAAAATCATTAGAAGTTAGGGTTTACAGTAAATACTGACAAAGTTTTGGAATGCAGGTTAGAGAAATCAATGGAAGCTTGGTATATAGAGATTTGGAGACAAACACTGGCCAAACATATTTAGAAATGGGCATATTGAATGAAACTTGAGGAGATACTCCAAAAAATACCAGTGCATTTTTTATCGCTAACATTTGGCTCCAACTGGAATGGAGACCTCCCTGGGAGGTTTCCAAGAACCCAGTAGTTTCATCCGCCTTTAGCATTGGGCATGGAGTCATGTGGCCTTTACCATTGGGCATGGGGTCATCTAGCCTGTGCAACTGTTCCTCAGCAAACCTGCAGCCTGCCTGTAGCTTTCCTGTAGCCTACCTGTAGCTTGCCTTCTTATTTATGAACTCAACAACTGAAAAAAATCTAGCTGCTTGTATGGCGAGCTTATTCTTCTGCCTACTCCTACACTAATTAGTAGAGGCAGATTGATCAAGTAAAACTAAATTTCCAATGCAGCCAAGAAAGTAATGGACTTACTGATATCATGTTTGGTCTTTTCCCAAAAGGTAAAAGAAACCATAGATTGTGGCAATGCAATTTGAAAAAATGACAAGACCAACCTTCATCCGGAAGAAATATTTTTGGATTTGTGCTACTCATAGACTCCAAATAGTTAGCAAAAGGGTCATCAAATTCACAAAGAAATACCTCTTTGGACTGTTGATCCAACTGCAAATTGAAAATATGTTGAAGGCTTCCTTTACTAATCTCATTGTTGAATGCATGTTGCTCGAGATCTGTTGAAGAAACATATAGGATGGACTATTGATCCAGACTTTTCATCTCCTCACCTTCTTCATATCTACTGCAATCTACCTTTATCTACAAGTTTGGAAAATGTGGGTTGTCCTCAACATATATTGCATATACAATACTTTCACTTACTGATTGGTCAATTTGCTCATCACCTTTCAAGTCTTCATGTATGCTATAATTTCCCTGTGTCTGCAAATCTAAAAGTTGAGGACTTCTCATAGTATTTGTCATAGATCTGAAATATGTTGATCTATTACTTTCTCCCGCTGACTCAGATTCATTTCTTTTTCCTGTTGATATATGCATTGGTTCCTTGACATCAATATATCCAAAAGAGACATTTTGATTTTGATCAATATTTAAAACAACAGACACATCTGATATGATCTCAGATATGTCACTATTATCCTTCAACACCTCTTGACCTACATGGTAAATGTCTTCTTCAACAATAAAGACTTTATCAAACGAAGAAAACTCTTCACAACATCCTTCAAAAAGATATTCGACTAGAAAATAATCTTTACAAAAGGAATTGAAGGATGAATGGAAATCTATCAAAGAACTAACACTTGCATTTGGAAGAGACCGACACCATTCAAGAGCGATCCCCTCTAATGAATACCTGAAAATCTTAATTTGAACATCCTCATGTACAATTTCAAGCCGATGAATGTAATCATGAAAGTCCAGCAAATGTTCAGTTGGAACTTCCCATTCTTCTCCTCGAAATATAGGAAGGATGTGTTCCCATTCATCTCTACTAGGTACTGGATGAGGGTAACCAGAAATACTTGAAAAAATGCAAAAAGCATACCTCTGGTTCATGTCATACCAGTGGAGTCACGAACATATTTCTAAACAATGGAGTCACCACTGAATTCGTCCTTCATGGAGTCTCCAGATAGATTATTACAACCAATGTAATGTCTAATCCTTGTCTATCATCAAGGAGTAGATCTAATGTCGTCTCGCAGGGAAGATGGGCTTCAATCTCCTCTCCCCGGAAACGATGCCAATTTGTTATCTCTCCAAGAAACTCTTTAGGGTTGTAGGCTAAAGATGCTTGGTAACTTAAGAATATAATAATTAGGTATTATTTAAAAAATTGGACCTATGTGACTTAGGATTAGATCACTTTGAGCTCACATCATAATATTAGAGAAATTTGCTAAAATATGAAAAGCATTAGAATTTAGGGTTTACAGTAAATACTGACAAAGTTTTGGAATGTAGGTTAGAGCAATCAATGTAAGATTGATCTACAGAGATTTGGAGAAAAACATTGGCCAAACATATTTAGAAATGGGCATATTCAATGAAACTTGAGGAGATACTCCAAAAAAATACCAGCGCATTTTTTATCGCTAACACACTCCACTTCCTCCTTCATTATAACCTCTTCGAGTATTATATTGTGGATCTCCTCCTTTATATTCTTATCCCTGGACTCTAGATGAATCTATGGTGTGATCTCTCATCAAATCAAATGTGTGAAAATCCTTCTCTTCATGCCCCACTCACTTACAAAAATCACAAAACAGGTTTCTTTATGTTCTTTGATATTTTTTCATCAATGGAAAATTAGTAGGGTGGTGACCCATCATCTTACGAATATCACACCATACCCCTAATGGATTCGGAGCTCCTATATTCAAATACTACAGAAAATATGGACATTCATTCATATGATGACCTTATGTTCAACATGTGAAAATCCAGACTTCCTTTCTCTTTTCTTTTCCATTCACAAGTTCTTGCAACTAAATTGTTAGTTCTACTAATTGCAACTGAACTTGAGCCATTTTCTCCTACTAGGGATGCTTCCAAATTTATAGCAATTTCTAGGGCTTCTGACTACGACACAATATTTTGTTATGTCATGGGGCAATGTATATGTGACAAAAATCCTTCAATAAACCACTCCTTATGTTGTTCATATGGAATTTGGAATGTCAATCGATCCTTCAGTATCTTGAGTCTTTTATCATAATCCCACACTGATTCATTCATTATCTGCTTGATCTCCTTCAGCTCTGTAATGCATTGCGACTCAGACTTAGGTTTTTGTAACTCTTTCATCATAGATTTTCATACATCTTCCAATGTTCTATTTTTTCCCACAGGTGTAGTAGTCTGATATTTCATGTACCATAGTAATGCATGGTCTCTGAATTTCATTTCGAACAACACAATCTTCACATCATTATCCTGGACATTCTTCACAATCCATATTGTTTCACAAATGAAAAAATGTTGTTCTAAATCTTTTGAACATGCCCCATGAAAGAAATGCATTCTTAAAGTGGGATCTACTCTCGCCATCATATTATATGTGGTATTCCTCCTTGGTGGTACTATCTGAATTTCGGTTACTATACTACTTCCATTATTCTGGATATTATCCTTACTTCCCTTACTAACTACAATTGATAAATTTTATTTAGACCTTAGAAATGCACAAGGCGTCATGGGTTTTGTTATCACCATAAAGATTTTCAGATGATATCTGAGCTTCAAAATTTTAGTGAAGGATTATATCACCACAGAAATACGATAACTTAGAGGACCCAGTTGTATCTAGCGATGTATGGAAAAAATAGTGGGGACGCGAAGAGAAATACTCAGTGGACCATCGATCCTAAAAGCGAGCCCAGATCAAAGACTGAGGTGCATATCGGAGATTTAACTAGAGCGAAGATTAAGCAATCGAGGGCGGGCCAGGGAAAACTGTCATGATTTCATTACGGTACATGTGGCGCCCGTAGAGGTACATCGAAAGAAAAAGAATTCTGACTAAAACCACTTCCTCCTACCCCCGTTGCCAAAGACACTGGGAAAATGTGGACCATATATCCTGAAGTGGCCCGGATCAACGGCTGAAGATTATATCAGTGATTGGAACAACATGAGGATTAATCGATAGAGGGAGGGTTGGGGAAAACTACCATGGTTTAAATAATAGACATGTGGGACCCTCAGAGGCACATCGGGGAAAAAAGTAGTTCACCTGAAACCATTTTTTCCAACCCCCAATGTAAATAGATTCCTATAAAAGGGGGAACCCATGGGCACTATTATGTGTTAATTTGAAGCATTCAAATGTTCGAAAATTTGGCTCAAATCTTCTAGTTGAATTTCAAAGATTAGAACCAAACCAGACTCATGTTTTTCACCGCTTAACAGGTATTCTTGACCATGGCTTCCAATCCCATTGTTTTATCCGTGAATGAACAAGAGATCTCCTCCAGGAAGGAAAGCCCAATTGACATAGATTTTGACGTTTTTGACACAGAGATAATGGTCTCACCTATTTCCATGTCTAGATTGAATTTGTTGGAAAAATTTGGAATGCACATAAAATTCCTCAAAGTGGCTCAAGCCTTCATCATCCCTTACTTTGTAGAAACGGTCTTTTTATTCCCTGAATTTGTAAGCTCGTGTGCAGAGAAATATTCTTAGGGAGAAAGAGTCATTTTAAATAAATTAGGGTAATAATTTCTATGTAAAGTAGACATTCCATCACTCTGGCATACTCTCATACCAGATGCTTCCCCCACAGTGTCAAAACCCTTCAAGGAACAGATAATGATCACAATTTATAGAGAGTTCCCACCCGAAGTTAAAACCTTATTTCTGCAGACCATAGTCAAGCTTGAACATCATTCAGAGAGTCTGGCATTACCTGCCAATGTAAGCGTCATGATTATCGAAGTCCAGTGGGTTTGTTCTCTGCTAAGTCAAATTTTAGGGTCAGGCAATGACAAGTTTGTGGTAGAGGTCATGTTAGGTTTCCTGTTGATTTTCTTTCCATCTGGTCAGTCAGTCTGTGTCAGTTTTGAAAGATTTATTGCAGGGAATATTCATCAACAACTAGTTAACTTTAGCTCATTGAGGCACTTTAGATACTACACTCACTTGCTGAGAATGTTTATGGAATCCAACAAAATTGAATTTCCTGAGACTGCTTTTATTTCGACCGAATGTAAAAGGATCACCATGCTCATCTTTATCAACAATATTATGTCTAGGGTATACAGTCTCATTTTTTATTCAGATCTGTCGAGAGTTCTGGAAGAAATGAAAATCTCATTACATCCAAATTCAGAGAGCATGGTAGGAGACTGAGTGTTGTTCACAGAATATACTATCATTTGGGTATATGGATACCAGGAAGGACCTTATATTTTACCAGTTTTTTTGATGCCCAGGATCTTTGCTTTGGAGTTCATAAGACAAAGAATTATCTCAGAGACTAATCATTTTCTGAAAGCACAGAAGGCTTCTAATATGAAATTTTCTTTCGTGGTAGGTCCCTTTGTGGTGATGAATAAGTCCTATTTTCCCCAGATTCAATCCAATCTCAGTGAATTTGGTTTCAAACGGTTTCAAGGGAGAAGATATGATCCGCATCAGATCATATCAAACAAAAGATTAGCCAATAGACAAGGTCCCTATGAACATGAACATGTCGAAAGATTCAATGAGTTGGCCAATCTAGATACCTATGAAGAAATGGAGGTCACAATGCAGCAAGATCAAGAAAAACAAGCAGAACCATCTTCTCAACAGATCCCAACACATAAAACTTCCCCTAAGTTGTTTATCAAAGATCCTAAAATGACAGTCTACAATAAGAGGAGAATTTCAGAAGCACTAGGCACCAGTAGCTAGCAAGACACTCTCAAAAGAATGAAAATCACATCATCATCTCAAGTAGTTGACCTGGAAGAAGAGGATATCAAAGGAAAAACATGCATGGATATGGTAGAGGCTACATCCAAGAATGAAGAAACCAGTACCGAAATAAGCACAAAGGTCTTCAGCAACAGTAAATACATATTTGGCCAGACACCTGGGGCAGTGTATCAGTCCAAGGAAGATTTAATGAATCAGTATGTTGTGAAAGGAAGTATGGAAAACAGTGAAATAAGAGATCTTTTACTTGAAGTATAAAGGAGTTCTCAGCATAAGGATTCCTTACTCTCAGTTAGGGATGTGGAGAAAAAGACATTTAACATTGCAATGGCTGATGATGATAAGGTATCTGAGATCAAAATTCACTATGAAAAAATTGCTTCCCCCGACAAAGTAAAATTTCAAATGAATTCCATTGACATGTTATATTATGATTACCTAAGCTTGGCACTAAAAGTTGCAAGATTAACAACATACGCATCAAAACTAGATGGACAACTAAAACAAGAAAAAGTGTCCAGCAAATCATGGATGGCACAGGTCAAAAGGTTAGAGTCTGAAAGTCCTAGGTGTTGAAATCTTCTTTGGATGAAAAGGAAAAGATGATCCAAAATATAAAGAAAAGGATAAATATGTCACCTACAGATCATCCACAGACAACAGAATTGATTGCATTGGAATAGGTGAAAGAAGCATTCAGACAAGAGGCACTCAATTACAAGGCTAAACTACTGCAATTAGAGAAAGAGAAGGAACATTAGTCACTAGCACATGCAGCAACATCAGACATGGAAGTCATTATACCTGCTAATACAAAGGTTGGATAAAACATTGAGGGGTTAGTCCAAGATATGTCCAAAGTGAGCTTGAAAATAGGTGAGATCAAGAGTCTCAAAGAGGACATTGAAAATTTTAAGCAAGTGATGAAAGTGAAGGAAGAAAATATGGCTCAACTCCACAGAGAAAATCAATATTTGTAGGAGAGAGTGAGCAAGCTAAAAACTAGCTTAAAGGGAAAGATGTTATTGCAAGGAAACAAACATGTAATATGGGACTCTATTGCTACAGAGATTGGTAAATTCAGGGTCTATTTGAATTTTATCAATGGCAAAGATAACATGGTTGCTACAACTCAGAACAAATGTGTTGTTGTAAATGAAATATTAGCAAAGAAGCCCTCAGAGTGGGCCCAAAATGCTATTGATTTACTAAATGTTGTACCAACTGTGGAACTTCAAACCATTGGTGTGAAAGACATGACCGCATTGATAATTTCAGCCAAGAGGCTCATTGCCAAGCACGGCTTACTCAGATTGGTCCAGAACAAAGATATGCAGATGGAGCACAACATACAAGATTTTATATACACTTTTGAACAAATGTTTACCAAAGTCCTTTCATCATTTTGGGATGGTAAAGGATCATTACACAATAAAGAATACTATCACTCTCTCCTCATCCAATGAAAAATGGACCATTCTAAGTTCGAAGATATAGAATAAAGTCTGAAAGGACCTAGTCTAGTAGAGTATTTGGCTACAGATTTTGAGGTTTTAAACAAGTTTAGAAATGTGAAGGTCAGCATGCCAACCATGTCCCATTCTACATGCATTGACTTGGAGATTTTGATTAAAGAGATGATGGATTATGAAATCCCCTCTAATCCACATTGGAAATAAATTGTGCGGTTGGGTAAGACAAAGTGAAACGTCTCCGAAACCAACAAGTGATCTTCAGGTGTCACCAGCTTTGCAGATCCGACAGAAGCTCAGAGGTAGACATATGGTGTTGAGCCTCTAAATTTACATCCCCACTACCCTATTATTCTCCTCATATATACCTTTTTGGCTTACCTAAGCTTGGATAAATGACAAAGAACAGTACCATTATCCATTGATGAGGTCGTAAGGTAAAGTATAATTGAATTCGTGCATTTTGTGGTTTATTGAGCTAGGAGACTAAATGTTTCATGTACTAATGTTTTAAATTTCCATGTATAACCTTTGACCTCTAGATGAGTCCAACATTTATGTATCAACTCAGCCATCTGGTACTTATGCGCTAGATTGCTACTGTTCGGATCTACTACCATTTATCGAATCTCACCTGTCACGATCCGATACCAATACAGGAAGTAAAATATACCAAGTTTATCTCCAGATCATGCCCAAGATAATTGTTGGATGTTTGTTGAATCATCAAAGCTCTAGCAAGGTTATGTTAAGGTAGTTTGTTTATTGCTTCATCCTCATACACTTTGTGTCATGAGGATGAAGCTTAAAATATGTAATCGAATATATAAATTTGTCAATTGACTAATCTGCTAAAGATTTCACCTCCTTATGTTTCACGACTAAGACTATTTAAATAGTCATGACAAGGATGGTGGAGGTAGTAGAGAGTTAGCATAACATAGTTTGTGAAGAAGTGTTACATATTGTAGAACCGATTTTGAGTTGAAGTTTAATAGAAGGATGTCATTTATTTCCAGGTCTTGATCATTTATGAATGAATGTGAGTTGAGTTGTTAGCATAGTTTAACTATATGTTTTGAAATTTGAGTAAGAGGAATGTGTGAATTAAAAGAAAGCTTACTGTAGACTCCATTCGCTGACCTATTGAAGCAACAAGGGCCCACCTCCCAACAAAGTTCAGTTTCCTTATAGATTAGTGTTAGCAGTTGATTTCAATAGTATAAATGTTAGACTAGTTGAAGATTTGATCTTTTCAGATGATAGCAGTATAGTTCAGTTTAGGTTTCGATTGCTTAGAGATCTTTTTTTTTTTTTTTGCATATGCTCTATTTCTGTTTTTATGAATTTGATTTCGTTTCATTGTTACACATTATTTTCGTCATCCCTATGATCATTAATGATGTAAACCTATCTGTTGCCTTCAGATGGGTCACAGTGGCCTGAGTTCCTAAAGAGAGAAGGGAGAAGAACTTCTCCTGAGAAAAGAAGTTGCTTGTTCCTATGTAAAAACCTTATAAAAAGGGAAGTTTGCAGGTTGCTATATAGGCAGGGTGTGAGAATGACTAATTCTCGCAGGTTGCACTATAGCCAGGGTGCGAACAGTTCACAGGTTGCACTATAGCTAGGGTGCGAGAATGCCAGCTCGTGGGAAAAACGAGCATTTTCTCGGGCCTTCTAGAAGAGAATCTTCGAGAAGAATGAGTTGGCTAACGAATGGTTGTTCAAGTGCTGGCATTCCAGATATCTTGGGATCATTTCCTATCCAAGTAACTAAATTATCTTCTCCTATATATTGAGGAGATTACTCTTTGGAGAGGTTAGAAGCAAGCTAGCAAGAGATTGATTGGAGAATTGTTGAAAGCCTGTATGAAGGATTGATGCTACAGCAACAAGAGACTACAACAAGGTCATCACAAGTGTTTGATTTTCTTCATGCATGAGCAAGTGGGTGTGTCAGAGCTAGGATCCATCGAAAGGAGACCTACGACATCAAGGCTCAGGTTGTAAGTTTCACTTTCAATTAATTCAATACAGTAATATGTCCCTTTCCCATAAAGATGATGTCTCTTTATTACATAATTCCTTGATCATATGTATAGACTAGATATTGAATATATTAATCTGCCTATATTCTGATTGGTTTGTACTGCTATGATCTGAATGGTGCAAGAGCATTGGAATAAAAGCTTGGAACAACAGAGACCTAAGGAAAGCATTCACAAGGTATGTTTATAATCCTTATCTCTTAGTTCATTCAATATGCTAGATCTAGGGAAAGTGTAGTATTATGTTCTGTTTTGTTCTAGATCCAGGTGGATCTAGGGAGATCGGTTCGTGTCCGCACTTACGGATTTATCCTAAAACATTCATGGACATAAATTTTGGCAATAGTAGTAAGACATATTTGAAGGAGAAATAGTGAAGTTCACAACAACACATTGTGAACCACAACATACTCAGTATATGGACTATTGAACTACCCATGCTATGTCTTGATGATTGATGTGTGATTTCCCTTTCAGAAGTGTGATTCCATAGTTAGTTTTCTGKGTCAGATAGCAGAGTTGATCTGTCAAAAGAAMTCCAWWWCATACTTGMATGTGCCATAATGGAGTAGATAGCCTCTCTGTGAAAGACAACCAAAGTGTGTTTTGATTTGCTAGTTTGTTTTGTTTCCAGCATGCATAATCTAGAATAGTTCTATACTCATGACATTAGAATTACCTTCCTTACTGGTGTCTTGTAACTCTATTGATTACAAATATCGGATTGATAATTAATGAGTGCATTATATTAAACATATAAGTAGCACAATAGATGGTGCGGAGGAAGTCAGATAGTCAGAGAAATTGTTCATGATTTTAAAACGTTCTTTTTTGCTAATTATTGTAAATCATTTAGTATACTGAAACTGTCAGTCGAAACTGTTATAGAAGATGAAACATTTCAGTTTCATTTGTTTTTTATCAAATTGTATAAGTACTGACAAACTTGAATTGATTAATGTTGGCAGAAGTGAACGAGCACCTTTTGGTTTTATCAGACTCTATTTTGTAAATTTTCTGAATCTGAACTGAATATAAATTAAGAAGGTTTTGAAGCCTCTATGAAAAGATTCTAAAGGGTGGTGATGTGAGCTTTGTTTCCCTTCATCGTATGTATTTCTTGTTACCTGTTATTTCATTTACATTTTCTTCTATTTAAATTGGAGAGTTAAAGGCCCAGAATTCATCTTGTGATGCTCTCGGCTTAACCAATTTAAATTGTGTGATTGTCTTCTTAACTAATTCAGAATTCATTTTTAGTAATACTCTGATGCATTTATTTGTTTCTTTTATCTTCCTACACTTTATTTCAATTTAAGAATAACTCAGATTCATCTCCTCACTTAGCCTTTATCCTTTGGAGAGTTATACTAGCTGATGTATTGTTTCCATTCACTTTCATAATTTTGACTCCATAGACCTATGTGTTCCTTCCCTTCTTTACCAACAATTTTATAAAAACCCCCCAAAACAAGCCAAATCTAGCCACCTACTTCCAAGGAAATATCAATTGACACGAGAGAGACCTCTATGAGTTGAGTAGGCTAGTGACTCAGCTCTAAAGATGGTTGAAATATTTACCTCTGTCGTTTGTTTTTTCAGCCAAACAAAATTTACAAAGTGCTAACATTCTGGCGCCATTGTCGGGGATGAAATTGAACAAATTTTCATTGGGAAAACGACTTAAAGATTTAATTTGATCCCTGAGGGTGACAGTGGATCAAATACCTTATTGGTTGAGATTATTCTTACCCTGGCGAGTCAATTACTAAGAGACCAGTTGTGATATTCCATGTGAGACATAAATCCTGGCTCCTCAGAAAATCCAAACCAGGAGGAACCCAAACCCCAAGCCTGCAATCCCTGTGTCTAGCCCTGAAAAGCTTGTATGAAAAAGAAAAGAAAAACCAATAACCCTTGTGTCGCATCCAAACCGATATTTCTCCTTACCCAAAGACAAATTGATTAGTATTGAAGACCTTGAGTTTGACTTGAAATTCGAACAATCCCTATTCAGAACTAGATCTGAATCTCGTCTGGATGAGATCATCTTTGATGAAAAGATATTCCAAGATTTGATTCTAGCTGAGTCTGTCAGACTTGTAGTTACCCATGTTTGAAATCAACTGCCACTCTGATCCCTCACAACATCCATTGCAACAAGATTGGTTCCCCTAATACTGCCTACTCAATTACATGACTTACCTCAGGACTACAACGTAAGGATCAAACCATATGATGTTGAAGGTAATATATCATCTCAGAAGCACCTAGATTGGTTCAATGATTTCATAGACTTAGAAGAGGTGGATCATGAGTATGTGAAAATGAGGTTGTTTACACAAAGCCTTGTAGGATACATGAGGAAGAGGTTCAGATCCCTTACACCGGCTAGAATCATAGATTTCGAGGCTTTTGAAACACTTTTACTCACAAAATGGGGGGATAATAAAAAAAACCTTCAGTTGTTGACTCAGTACAACAACATGAAGAGATCATCTGATGAAACAATGTAGTATTTTTCAGCTAGATTCATGAATTTATATAATTCCATTCCCAATGAAGTAAAGCCCCCCCCTAAGGTTGCTCAACTAAAATATGTTGATTCTTTTGAAAGCTACTTCGTTTTATTATTAAGAGAAAGAATATCTGCCACATTGGATGATATGACAACCGATTCCATAGAGGTAGAAGTGAACTTGATGGTTTCAGGTAAGATTAAGACTAACTCTGGAAGGAACCCAAACATGACCCAAGATAAATTACAACCTTCAACATCACAAACAATGGAGGAAAGATTTGAAGTAATGATGAGAAACATGGAGTGGATGATGGAGAGATTGGCCCTGGGTAATAGACCTAACCCTAGAGAATAGGTTGATGGTCCACCCACAAATACAAGAATACCAACCATCCCATAGATCATACAAAGAGAGAAGAGAAACCAGGGAAATCGGGGAGCTCAAGTAGATCAGGCAAATCAGGGAAATCAGGCAAATCAGGAAAACCAAAGAAATCAGGGGGAGCAACAAATAAGGCCTCCTTTTCAAAATAATTATGTGAATGAAGATTATGATGAATATTTTGAAGATAATGTGAACTGCTATGATGACAAAGAAACTGATTTTTTTTTTACCAAAGAAGAACACGACCAATTCATGGATGCGAATGAAATATTTTTGCAAGATGAAGAGGAAAGGATATTAGTAGAAAAAGAAGATTATGAGACCGGATTGAAAAATTCCATCATGCAATTCCAAAGGCAGTACAACCTCTGAAATCAAAATATGCCTTCAAACCCTCTAAAAAGAAATCCTCCAAAGATAAATCCCACCAAAGAAGTTCAATGTAATGTGCCCTCTTCTAGTCACCCCAAAAAAGACTCCACTGGGAAACATCCACCTACAAAGGATTCCACTGTGAAATATTATGCTACAAAAGATATTGTGGAAAAGGGAAAGCATAAAGAAGAACCTCAGAAGAAAATATTGACGAGAAAGGAGATAGTCACCAAAGAGGTAGAAAAAAATCCATCCTCTTTTGATTTTGAAAGTGAGATGGCTAAGATAAAGATTTCAATACCATTTAATGAATTGATCAACAATAGTGAATATAGAAATAAGATCATCAAGATTCTTAAAATGGGAGAAGCCTCTGATACCCTGAACATACAATATGACCACCCAACCATCCTTTTTGGGCCAGGAGTGGAAGAAAACGATGAAAATGAAGAAGTCCCTCCTTTTTATGTTAGCTTGAAGATCCACGACATGACTCTACACAATGCTATGCTAGACTCTAGAGCATCTCACAATGTGATGCCTAAGGTGGTCATGGACCAATTAGGTCTTGAGGTCATAAGACCTTATAAGGATCTGTTCTTCTTTGATTCGAGAAAGGTGAAATTCCTTGGCATGATCAAAGACATGGTGGTTTCTCTAGCACAAATCCCAGCTAAAAATATGGTGATGGACATAGTGGTCGTTGATATCCCTCCAAACTTTGGCATGTTGTTTTCCAGGACATGGGCAGAAAAACCAAAGGGAACCCTACAAATGGACATGTCATATGCCACTATTCCTATTTTTGTTCAAGACAAAAGATTGTACAGGGAGGTTCTACTTAAATATATGGTCAACAACAAATCACAACCTACCAATCATCCTATCTACTCAGTGACTACTGAGTTGGGGTCCTCCATTTTCTTCAATGACCTCTGATCTAGAGAAGAAGATTCATAAAATGTCCGGGCTGACAAAGGTGTACCTAAAAAGCAGATGGAGGAACTTTCAGAACAACAGGGTGATGCATAAGATCAGATATGGAAAATGAATTTCGATGGAGATGCATGCAGGGAAGAATTTGGAGCTGGTGTGTGGATAAATCACCCCAAAGGAGATGAAAAGTTATTCTCTTACAAACTTGTTTTAGAATGCACAAACAATATGGCCGAATATGAAGCGTTAATATTGGGGTTGAAAGTCTTGGAAGAATTGGGTGCCAAAATAATTTTTTTACTTGGAGACTCTAAGCTTATCATCAATCAAATCAAAGGCATATATCAAGTGACACATCCCATACTGAGGGCTTACAAAAATATGGTCCTCGAACTCCTCGAAATTTTTTCAGAATGTAACCTTTCAGCAATTCCAGGAGAACAAAATCAAGTCGTGGATGCTCTAGCTACTTCAGTAGCATTTTTCAAGGTCCAAATTTTTCCCGAAAAGAGATACAAGGTTGAAGTCAAGTATAGGCCAGCAATACCAGATAATATCAAGCACTGGTAAGTCTTCGAGGATGAAAAATAGATAGAAAAATTCCTCAAAATGGAAAACGAGTTTGAGAACTTAAACATTGATGATGAATATTGCGATGATGAAGTATATGCGCCTTCATTCACTAAAGAGGGATATTTTGACAATCAGATTGCTAGCAGAGATATTGTACAGTCGAAAAGAAACATCATACCCAAAGGTCTAGTACCATTAGAGAAATGTTTTGATAACAATGGCGTGGCCAAGAGTCCAAATATTATAGTAAATGAAGGAGATGTGGAAGATTGGAATATTGGAACCCTAGAAGGCCCAGAGATCATCAAGCTGTCCAAAAGGATTAGCCCTGAAGTCAAAGAAAGGTATGTAAATTTAATAAAATAATTCCTTGATGTCTTCACTTGGAGTTATGATGAGTTGAAAATTTATGATGCTAGTATAATCTAGCATGTTATCCCAATAAAGGAATATCAAAATCCATTCGAACATAAATTAAGAAGAATAAATCCTCTGCTGCTACCATTGATAGAGAAAGAAGTGAAAAAGTTGTTTGAAGCAAAAATCATAATGTCCCTGATATTTTCCAAATGGGTAGAAAATCTAGTGCCAATCAGAAAAAAGAGTGGAGAAATCAGATTGTGTGTGGACTTTAGGAACCTGAAGAAAGTATCTCTTAAAGATAATTATCCATTGCCCAAAATGGACCACATTTTACAAAAGGTGGTAGGGTCTCAAAGGATGTCAATGTTAGATGGTTTCTTGGGGTACAACTAGATCATGGTACATCCTGATGATCAAGAAAAGACAGCGTTCAACACACCTTGGGGAACATTTATGTATGCCAAAATGCCATTTTGTTAAGAACCAAACATCAATATAGCATA
>ML807936.1:118733-159463 GCA_009831015.1 Picea engelmannii
CTGACATAAATAAAATAACATTACTAATCTAATATGTCCCAATTAAGGGTTAATGAGCAAGCTGACATAAATAAAATAACATTACTAATCTAATATGTCCCAATTAAGGGTTAATGAGCAAGCTGACATAAATAAAATAAAATTACTAATCTAATATGCCCCAATTAAGGGTTAATGAGCCAATATTAGGGCTTTAACACATTTGGAATCATGAACATTGGGACAACGTTTCAGAGGGCTATGGACATAGATTTTTTAGATGAAAAAGATAAGTTCATTGTTATATATCTGGATGACATTACTGTGTATTCTTCCTCAGATGAAGAACACATCAAACATCTCAGAAGGGCGTTTGAAAAGTGTAGAAAGTGTGGCATATCCTTGAATCCGAAAAAAACAAATTTTTCTATGGAAGAAGGAAAACTCTTGGGGCATATAATTTCAAAGGAAGGGATAAAAGTAGACCCCAACAGAGTGGAGGGGATATTAAATATTGTCATACCCAGGAGCAGAAAGGATGTAAAATCCTTCCTGGGCAAAGTGAACATCCTGAGGATATTCATTCCTAATTTAGCAGAAATCATAAAACATATCACCAACATGTTAAAGAATGGAAATGAAATCAAGTGGGTCCCTGAGGCTACAAAATCCTTTGAAGACATCAAGATAACATTGACAAAGGATCATGTGTTGTCTAGTCCAGATTTTGAGAAATATTTCATACTATTCTCTTTCGCTTCTGAGCACACAATTGCAGGAGTATTACTTTAGAAGGATGACCAAAATTTCGAGAATCCCATAGGATACTATAGTAAGACACTGAGAGATGCTCGTATGAAATATGGAATCATGGAGAAGCAGGTGTATGCTTTGGTCAAGTGATGCAGGAGCATCACCAACACATCAAGCGAGCCAGCGCGGAAGAGAAGGACAGTTGGACGAGCGCCAGCACAAATTTTGAAATCACCTTGGAAGTTGTTGCGCGATCTTAAATGAGCCATTAAGATGAAGCACACTTGTATATTGTAATCGGACCTTGAGCCTTTAGCTCTCGTCCTTAGTAGGTAGATGGCATTTAAGGTAGTTAATGCAAGTAGGTAAAATTGAATATGTAGATTATACAATTTAGAAGCGCAAGAGGGAAACGGGATATAGACACCCTCATTGTGCATTTGTAACATTATGATTGAAATCAGAGGAAGAAGAGTAAGAGCAGGCATAGAGCTGTGTAAGAACACCCATGTACCGATATTTGAATTAATAGAAGAGTTTGATTCAAATTCATGGTTCTATGTTTATTCTCTGTGTGTGATGTTGAGTGATATGCTCATGAATGTTTTCTTCCTGTTATACATTTGCTTTTATATGCTGTGTATATGAGTTCATGTTTGAGTTTGAAGTCTGAAAAGATAATGAAATGAGTTTCAATTGTTTCTCTATCTGAGAGTTCCTACAAGGAGTGCAATTGAAGTGTCCGCAAGGAGTGCGTTGACAAAGGGTTCAGATAGGGTTACTTTTGTTTTCATTCATCTCAGGAGTGTAGTTGAGCACATGAGCCGTGCAAGGAGTGCATAGGCTAGGTGAGGTTTAGGCTAGGTGAGGTTCAGGGTTGCGAACCTGAGCAAGAGTTGAAGGACTATTGCTGCAGGTGTGTGCAGAGTCGAAGGAGATTCAACACTTGGAAGTGGTTGAATGTCTACCACAAGGAGTGCATGCAAGGTTCTTTGAAAGATTCAGGGTTGGGAAAAACTCAGGAGGTATAGGACCTTCGAGTAATCACCAAGTGAAAGCACAGGAAGGTTGTGCCATGGAGTGTTCAAGCAAGCATCATAGGTTTGCATGCAGAAGGACAAGTTACGTGGAGGAAAACTCAGTCATTCACAGAAGTCATCAGGAGGAACGTACGGTTGGAATTCTCCAAGGAGAATCCACGAACTCCCATGAGTCGTAGGATCTCTAGAAGGTGCAAGGAAGATACTGTAGGTATTCTGAGAAGTTGTAAGCTCAGGAGGGATAGAGTCGTTGATCCAAGCCAGCCAAGGCCGTAAGATCTACATGTGAAATCGCATATCGGGGTTTCGTAGGTTGAAACTCAGTAGTGTTGCAACGGGAATCGCGAAATCGCGATACGCGATATCCTAACAGCTACGTAAACAATGTGGGGCCACAAGAGTTGGTGACGTGGACAGGTGGCACTTCATATCAGGTTTTCACAATGAGAAGTCCTGAACCATTGAGATCAGGATTCATGATCCCACGAAATCTAAAATCCCGATAGAGGTGATGGGACGTTGAATAGTCAACTCGCGAGCGCATCGGAGTTTCGGCGTATCGGGAGTCGGGAGTCAGTAAAGTGAGTTGTTTGGTATCACGAGTGCCGAAATCACGATAGGGAAAGTCCCGATAGGAAAAGAAAAAGGGTCAGCATTGACTTATATCGAGTTTCGGGGATTCATGAAACCAAAGCTCTATCACTATACCTCGCGTAGTCACGAAGTCCGATTCCCCGAGTGCAGAGAGGGGATCGCGTGAAAAGTTCTGTGGGTGCATATTTCCCGATAGGGAAATAGAGGAACATTAAAGTTCTTCAGGCCATGAGGAAGAGAAGATCCTGTGAGCGGACGTGTTTGTGAGCGCGCATCTGCGTCAAGTGGTATCAGAGCCTGATTCTTTTCTATACATTTCAAGCGAGGGAGGCATAAGAGGTAAAGAGTACTCTGATACATGTCAAGTGGTATCAGAGGTCAGAAAGGTTCTTTTCTTTCTCTAGCAGAGGAGAAGAATTCACCATGTCGCACAGAAGAAGGGACATGTAGTCACCTGATCTAGGGGATAGGGAAATGTCGCACAGAAGAGGCAGGCAGATGACAGATCCAGCTATGTAGAGACAAATGCATGATCTCCGAGCAAGAATCGAAGACATGGAGACATTGCAAAGACGCACAGCCAGTGCAGGGGATATGAGTGATTCCAAAAGAAAAGTTTTGGCTGAACATGAAGAGGAAGTTGCAACCGAAGATGCATCAAATGAGCGTTTGATCAGAGCTATTTCCAGGATGGGTGCAAGAGCAAAGATGGACATTCCAGTTTATGAGGGAAATGTGAATGTAGAGGAGATTCTAGACTGGATTAGAGCTCTAGACACATACTTCAACTATGAAGATGTCGAAGAAGACAAGAAGGTAAAGCATGTTGTCACACGCTTGAAGGGACATGCAACATTGTAGTGGGATGAACTACAAGCTGACAGACGCTGGAAGGGAAACCAAAAGATCAAGAGATGGGACATAATGATCTCAAATATGAAGGTGAAATTCATCCCCAGGGACTATCAAATTACTCTTTTTAGGAGAATGCAGAACCTGAGGCAAAAGATGATGACAGTGAAAGAATACACTGAGGAGTTCTACAAACTGAACATCAAGGCAGGTCATCAGGAGAGTGATGATGAAAAAGTTTCCAGATACATGAATGTACTGAGATATGATATCCAGGATGAGATGATCATGGTAACCATTCGAACGGTGGAAGATGCTTATCAGATCACTCTGAAAGTTGAGGAGAAGTTGAGCCGAAAACAAAGTCAGAGGGGCTGAGGCAGAAGTTAGCCTAGAGGCAAGGAAGTTGCCCAGGACAAATATCAGAAGCCCAAAGAGGAATGGAAGAAACCTCAGATTCGTACAGAGAGAGGTGGAAACTCACAGCGAGGGCAACAATATGTTGAACAGTGAGGACAACATAATGAGCAGAGAGGAGATTATTCTGACAACAACACGTTTCCTCGTACTAGAGGCAGAGGAAGAGGAAGAGGTGGAGTAATTACATGCTTCACATGTGGAAAGAATGGGCATAAGTATTACGAGTGTCCAGAGAAAAAGAAGGACATTGGAGAGGCTCACATCACCGAGGCATAGAGGCGGGATGTTGAGGCAGAAGTCATTGAAGGCGGAAGATCGCTCATGATGCGAAAAGTCCTTTTGACACCCGAGAAGGAGGTGGAGAGTTCAGTCCAAAGGACCAAACTTTTCAGGACTTCTTGCAAGACCAAGGATAGGGTATGCAAGGTCATTGTAGACAGTGGTAGCATGGATAATCTCGTATCTATAGAGATGGTAGAGAAGATGGAGCTGGAGATGACTGATCATCCGAGCCCATACAGAGTTTTGTGGCTACAGAAAGGACACCAGGTAACTGTCACTAAAAAATGCTTGGTTGAATTCAAGATAGGTGGATATAATGATAAAATCTTCTGCGATGTCATTCCTATGGATTTTTGTCATCTATTGTTGGGTAGACCATGGAAATATGACAGGAATGTGATTCATGATGGGAGAATGAACACATACACCCTGGAGAAGAATGGGAGGACACACATGTTGCTTCTGATAAAGGATAAGGAGGTGAAGTTGGAAGTAAGCAGCACAATACTTCTCATGAGTGGGAAGGAACTTCTTACCGAGGTTAAGAAGAAGGAGGAACCACAATTCATTGTGGTCAGGAAACTGAAGATTGTTCTGACTAGTACAAGAGTGGATGATTTACCAGAGGAGGTTCAGGAACTGCTGGGAGAGTTCGCTGACATTGTAGTGGAAGAATTACCTCGTTCGTTGCCACCAATCAGGAGTGTGATCCATCATATTGATCTCATATCAGGAGCCATTTTTCCAAACAAAGCCGCATACAGATTGATGCCGCAGGAGAATGAAGAGGTTAAGATGAAATTCCAGGAGTTATTGGACAAAGGATTAGTCAGGGAAAGCTTGAGTCCATGTGTTGTTCCAACAGTACTCAGTCCAAAGAAAGATGGAGGCTCGAGGATGTGTACTGACTCAAGGGTGATCAACAAGATAACCATCAGGTACAAATTTCCATTGCCGAGGATGGATGATCTGATGGATTGCTTAAGTGGAGAAAAATATTTTTCAAATATTGATTTGAAAAGCGGTTATCATCAAATTCGCATGAGAGAAGGTGACGAATGGAAAACAGCCTTCAAAACCAACGAAGGGTTGTATGAATGGCTTGTTATGCCATTTGGATTAACAAATGCATCGAGTACCTTCATGAGGTTGATGAATGAATTCCTGAGGGAGTTCATCGGTAAATTTGTCATTGTGTATCTGGATGACATACTGATTTACAGTAAATCAGTGGTAGAGCATCTGAAGCATTTGGCTACAGTGATGCAGAAACTACAGCAGGCGAAGCTGTTGATAAACATGAAGAAGTCCTCATTCATGAAGACAGAGCTCATTTACTTGGGGTTTGTTATTTCAGCGAATGAGTTGAGGATGGATCCAGATAAGGTGGAAGTAATTAAGAATTGGCCATCACCGAAGAATATATTTGAGGTGAGAAGTTTTCACGGATTGGCTAGTTCATACCGAAAATTCATCAGGAATTTCAGTAGAATTAGCGCAACAATGATGGATACAGTGAAGAAAAGACACAAGTCTTTTCACTGGACTGAAGAGGCTGAGAAGAGTTTCAATCTGTTGAAAAGGAAGATTACGGAACAACCAGTTTTAGTGTTGCCGGATTTCCAAAAGACATTTCAGGTGAAATGTGATGCAAGTGGGTTTGCAATTGGGGCAGTCTTGAGTCAAGAAGACAGGCTGATAGCATACTTCAGTGAGAAGCTCAATGAAGTGAAATTGAAGTACTCCACTTATGATAAGGAGTTCTATGCTATCATACAGGCATTAACGAAATGGAGGCATTACTTGATCCCAAAGGAATTTGTTTTGTACAGTGACAATCATGCATTGCAGTTTGTGACTCAATAGGAAAAGTTGAATCAGAAACATGCCAAATGGGTTGAGTATATGCAGAATTTCACATTTGTGATTAAACACATTTCTGGTACTACTAACAAAGTTGTTGATGCTTTGAGCAGGAAGTGTTTGCTGTTGCAGGAGTTCAAAGTCAAAACATTAGGTTTTGATGATCTCAGGGACATGTATAGGTGATCCAGATTTTCAGGAGGCGTATGAAGCAGCTGAGAATCCCATTCACAGGGATAGAAGTACATGGATAGATTATATGATCCAGGAGGGATTATTGTTTAGAGGTAATCAACTGTGTATTCTGAAATGCTCCATGAGGGAGAATCTGCTGAAGGAGAAACATAGTGGAGGATTGGCAAGGCACTTTGGTCACGAAAAGACATTTGCAAAGTTGAACAAGTCATATTTTTGGCCGAGAATGTGAGCAGATGTCAAGAGATTTGTGGACATATGCAGAATTTGCCAGCATTCGAAGGGAAGAAAACAGAATGCAGGGTTCTATCAACCATTGCCCATACCAGAAAGGTCGTGGGAGGCAATTAGCATGGATTTCGTATTGGGGTTGCCAAGAACACAAAGAGGTTGTGATTCAATCTTTGTGGTAGTGGATAGATTTTCCAAGATGGCACACTTCATTCCATGTCAGAAAACCAGTGATGCAACTCACATTGCCAATCTGTTCTTCAAAGAGGTCATTCGACTTCATGGGTTGCCGAGGAGTATTGTTTCGGATCGAGATACAAAATTCATAGGGCATTTTTGGAGGACCTTATGGAAGAAGCTGGGAACTAACCTGGCATTTAGTTCATCTTATCATCCTCAGATGGATGGGCAAATAGAAGTGGTCAACAGGAGTCTGGGAGACTTGCTGAGAAGCTTGGTGACAGAGCACCATAGCTAGTGGGACAATATATTACCACCGATAGAATTCACGTATAATGACTCAGTTAATAGGAGCACAGGGTAGAGTCCATTCTAGGTTGCCTATGGCATGCAGCTGAGAGGAATTTCTAAACTGAGAGATTCAGAACAGACTGCGACTAGGAGTGCTAGTGCAGAGGAATTCACAGAGGAGATGAAAGAACTTCACAGCCAGGTGAAGGAGCGACTGCAAAATTCAAGCCAAGAGTATAAACGCAGAGCGGATCAGCATAGGAGACAACTTCAGTTTGAGGTTGGTGATCTAGTTCTGGCACATTTGAGAAAGGAAAGGTTCTCGAGAGGAACATACAACAAGTTAAAGATGAAGAAAATCGGGCCATGTAGGGTCTTGAAGATGTTTGCGGTGAATGCTTACGAGATTGAATTACCTGATGGGATCAGAGTTTCTCCGATATTCAATATCTCGGATTTGTACACATACAGAGCTAAGGAACCAAGGACTGGAACTGAGAAACCAGTGATCCAGTGGACAAGGAATATGCCAGTTGCAGAGAAGCCGCAAATGGAGCGCATACTGGATAAACGAATTGGTAAGAAGACCAGGAAGAGAGAATACTTTGAGTATCTGGTCAAATGGAAGAACCATCTAGTTGAATATGCCAACTGGGAGACTGAAGCAGAGATACAGAAGCATGGATAGACCGTGCAGGAGCTCATGGATAGGATCCCATGAAATTTTTCAAGTGAGGGAGTATGATGCAGGAGCATCACCAACACATCAAGCGAGCTAGCACGGAAGAGAAGGACAGCTAGACGAGCGCCAGCATAAATTTTGAAATCACCTTGGAAGTTGTTGCACGATCTTAAATGAGCTATTAAGATGAAGTGCACTTGTATATTGTAATCGGAACTTGAACCTTTAGCTCTCGTCCTTAGTAGGTAGACGACATTTAAGGTAGTTAATGCAAGTAGGTAAAATTGAATATGTAGATTAGACAGTTTAGAATTGCAAGAGGGAAACGAGATATAGACACCCTCATTGTGCATTTGTAACATTATGATTGAAATCAGAGGAAGAAGAGCAAGAGCAAGCAGAGAGCTGTGTAAGAACACCCATGTACCGATATTTGAATTAATAGAAGAGTTTGATTCAAATTCATGGTTCTGTGTTTATTCTCTGTGTGTGATGTTGAGTGATATGCTCATGAATGTTTGCTTCCTATTATACATTTTCTTTTATATGCTGTGTATATGAGTTCATGTTTGAGTTTGAAGTCTAAAAAGATAATGAAATGAGTTTCAATTGTTTCTCTATCTGAGCCGAGATTTCTTGCAAGGAGTGCAGTTGAAGTGTCCGCAAGGAGTGTGTTGACAAAGGGTTCAGATAGGGTTACTTTTGTTTTCATTCATCTCAGGAGTGCAGTTGAGCACATGAGCCATGAAGGAGTGCGCAATCCAGGTGAGGTTCAGGGTTGCAAACCTGAGCAAGAGTTGAAGGACTACTACTGCAGGTGTGCACAGAGTGGAAGGAGATTCAACACTTGGAAGTGGTTGAATGTCTTCCACAAGGAGTGCGTGAAAGGTTCTTTGAAAGATTCAGGGTTGGGAAAAACTCAAGAGGTATAGGACCTTCGAGTAATCACCAAGTGAAAGAACAGGAAGGTTGTATTGTGGAGTGTTCAAGAAAGCGTCGTAGGTTTGCATGCAGAAGGACGAGTTCCGTGGAGGAAAACTCAGTCATTCGTAGAAGTCATCAGGAGGAACGTACGATTGGAATTCTCCAAGGAGAATCCGCAAACTCCTGTGAGTCATAGGATCTCTAGAAGGTGCAGGGAAGATACTGCAGGTATTCTGACAATTTGGAAGCTCAGGAGAGATAGATTCGTTGATCCAAGCTAGCCAGGGCCATAAGATCTACACGTGAAATCGCATATCGGGGTTTCGTAGGTTGAAACTCAGTAGTGTTGCAACAAGAATCGCGAAATCGCGATACATGATATCCCGATGACTACGTAAACAGTGTGGGGCCACAGGAGTTGGTGACATGGATAGGTGGCACTTCATATTGGGTTTTCACAACGAGAAGTCCCAAATCATTGACATCAGGATTTGCGGTCCCACGAAATCCGAAATCCTGACAGAGGTGACGGGACGTTGAATAGTCAACTCGCAAGCGCATCAGAGTTTCAGTGTATTGGGAGTCGAGAGTCGGTAAAATGAGTTGTTTGGTATCGCGAGTGCTGAAATCACGATAGTGAAAGTCCTGATAGGAAAGGAAAAAGGGTCAACGTTGACTTATATCGAGTTTCGGGGATTCGTGAAACCAAAGCTTGATCACTAGACCTCACATAGTCGCGAAGTCAGATTCCCCGAGTGCAGAGAGGGGATCGTGTGAAAATGTCTGTGGGTGAAAATTTCCCGATAGTGAAATAGAGGAACATTAAAGTTCTTCAGGTAGTGAGGAAGAGAAGATATTGTGAGTAGACGTGTTTGCGAGCGCGCATCTGCGTCATCAAGGCATTGAAAGAATTTAGGGTTTACATTCTACGCTCACATACTATTTCTTATGTTCCCAGCAGATCAGTAAAGGACATATTGACACAACCTAATCCTAAAGGAAAGAGAGGAAAATGGATTGTAGTACTGTTAGAGTACGATCTTGAAATCAAACGCACAAAATTGATCAAAGGACAAGGACTTGCCAGAATGATGGCACAAATGAAATGCGAACTCTTGGGAATAAATTTCACTGAAGGTATATAAGAGAATACAGTAGATCAAGAAAAGGTGACTCCAAAAATATCTTAGAAATTTCTTGACTCCACATGGTATGCAAATATTATCTTCGTGTTAAAAAATCTACAATCTCCTCCTGAGTATAGAAAAACAAAGGCCATATTTCTTAAACTGAAAGCAGCAAAATTTTGTATAGTAAATGAATTACTATACTGGAAGGACCCAGGAGGGATTTTTTTGAGTTGTTAGATAGAATAAGAAGTGGAGAAAACCATCATAGAGTTCCATAAAGGTGACTATGGGGGTCATCATTATTGGAAGATGACTATGCACAAAATTTTGAGAGTCAGCTTTTATTGGCCAAGTATTTTCCCTGATGTTTATAAATAAGTGTCAAAGTGACATGAATGCCAAATATTTGATGGGAAAGGGAAATTGCAGTCTTTGCCGTTGAAGCCCATTTCAATAGAAACTCCTTTCAGACAATGGGGCCTGGATTTTATAGGAGAAATACACCCACAGTCCTCGGCTCAACACAAATGGATCTTGACTGCAATATATTACTTTAATAAGTGGATTGAGGTTGTTCCTACCTGATAGGCTACAAATGATGCTATCATTCAATTCCTAGAAGACAATATCCTGTCCAGATTCTGATACCCAGTCAACATTATAACTGACAATGCAGTGACTTTCAAATCTAAAAAGTTAGAAAAATTGTGCAATGATTACAACATTACCCTTGGTCATTCTACATCATACTACCCTCAATGGAATGGATTGGCCGAGTCTTCGAACAAAATATTGGTCAGAATCATCAAAATATTTCTGCAAGAAAATAAAAAGGCGTGGCACAAAAATCTCATCCATGTGCTCTGGGTTGACAGGATATCCCCAAAGATATCTATTGCCATGTCTCCTTTCCAGATCATTTATGGTATAGAATATATCTTTCCTACTGCATTGGGATTGTTGGTAATGAATTTGTTATAGGAGAAAGAAGCAAAAATGAATATCGGTCGAAGAAGAGAGGATAAACTCATCAACATGGAGCAGACCAGAGAAAAGGCCTTCAATAACACCTAGCTACGTCAAGAAGAGATCAAGGAAGCTTTTCAAAAACACACCAAGGTGGATGAATTCAAACCTGGAGGTTGGGTGCTAATATGGGATGCTAGGAACGAAGATAAAGGTAAACATGGGAAATTTGATCACTTGTGGTTGGCCCGTTCAAAATTGCATCTTATCACAGGAGCAATGGCTATGTGTTGGAAAAAAAGTAATGGAAAATGCATCGGAGGAGGGCCTATGAATGGCAGGTTCCTCAAGCATTATGTTTTTTTTAAAATCATCTCCCCTCCATTCATTGTACCTAGCCTCTTTGCATTTTTTCTTTACGTATGAAAGACGAAATAAAAACAACATGGTTGAAGCCTGAGGTGAAGGCCCTGAGCTGTGCTGAGTAGTTTTGGAGTTGTGAATAAGGTAAAAAGATTCAGATCATGCACCTAATATTACAGCCCAATTAGAAGGCACCTAGTCTACAGTTATTTGCTACCTTGCAGGGAGGATAACATCCCTAGTTGGAGCCAATGTTATCACCATAACAATTTTCAGATGATATCCGAGCTTCAAAATCTTAGTGAAGAATTATATCGCCACATAAATATGATAACTTAGAGGACCCAGTTGTATATGGCGATGTATGGAAAAAATAACGAGCATGTGAAGAGAAATACTTGGTGGATCATCGATCCAGAAAGTGAGCCTAGATCAATTACTGAGGCGCATATCGAAGATTTGACTAGCGCGAAGATTAAGCAATCGAGGGTGGGCCAGGAAAAATTGTCATGGTTTCATTACGGTACGCTTGGAAACCATAGAGGTACATCGAGGGAAAAAGAAGTCAGACTAAAACCACTTCCTCCTACCCCTGATGCCAAATACATCGGGAAAATGTGGACCGTAGATCCTGAAGCAGCCTGGATCAACGACTGAAGATTATATCGGTGATTGGAACAACACGAGGATTAATTGATAGAGAGAGGGCTAAGGAAAACTACCATGGTTTAAATCATAGACACATGGTGCCCTTATAGGCACATTGGGGCAAAACACATTCCACCTGAAACCATTTTTTCCAACCCCCGATGTAAATAGATACCTATAAAAGGAGGAACCCCGGGGCACTATTCTATGTTAATTTGAAGCATTCAAACATTCGAAAATTTGGCACAAAGCTTCCAGTTGAATTTCAAAGTTCAGAACTGAACCAGACTTGTGTTTTTCATCGCTTGATAGGTATTCTTCACCATGGATGCCAATCCTGTTGTTTTATTCGTGAATGAACAAGAGATCTCCTCCAGGGAGGAAACCCTAATTGAAATAGATTTTCACATTTTCGACACAGAGATAATGGTATCACACGTTTTCGTGTCTATATCGAATTTGTTGGACAATGTTGGAACTCACATACCTTTCCTCGAAGTGGCTCAAGCCTCCATCATCCCTTATTTTGTAGAAATGGTTTTTCTATTCCCCGAATTTGTAAGCTGGTGTGCAGAGAAATATTCTTAGGGAGAAAGAGTCATTTAAAATAAATTGTGGTCAGAAGTTCTATGGAAAGTAGAAAATCCATCACTCCAGCATACTCTCAATATACCAGATGCCTCCCCCATACTGTCAGAACCCTTTGAGGAATAAAGAATGATCACAATTTATAGAGAGTGCACGCCTGAAGTTAAAACCTTATTTCTGCAGACCATTGTCAAGCCTGAACATCATTCAGAGAGTCTATAGTTACCTGTGAGTGTAGGCGTAGTGATTATAGAATTCCAGTGGGTTTGTTCTCTGCTATGTCAAATTTTAGGGTTAGACAATGACAAGTTTGTGGTAGAGGTCATATTAGGTTTCCTGTTGATTTTCTTTCTGTCTGGTCAGTCAGTCTGTGTCAGTTTTGAAGGATTTATTGCAGAGAATATTCATCAATAGCTGGTTAACTTCAGCTCATTCAGGAACTTGAGATACTACCCTCACTTGCTAAGAATGTTTCTGGAATCCAAAAAAACTGAATTTCCTAAGACTTCTTTTATTTTGACCGAATGTAAAAGGATCACTATTCTTATCTTTATAAACAAGATTATGTCCAAGTTATACAGTCTCATTTTTGGTTCAGATCTACCGAGAGTTCTGGAAGAAATGAAAATCTCATTACAGCGAAATCTAGAGAGGATGGTAGGAGACTGGGTGTTGTTCACACAATCTACTGTGATTTGCGTATATGGATACCAAGAAGGACCTTATCTTTTACCAATTTTTCTTATGCCCGAGATCTTTTATTTGAAGTTCATAAGACAAAGAATTATCTCAGAGACTAAGCATTTTCTAAAAGAACACAAGGTTTCTAATCTAGAATTTCCTTTTGTGGTAGGTCCCTTTGTGGTGAATAATAATTCTTGTTTGGCCCAAATTCAATCCAATTTGAGTGAATTTGGTTTCACACAGTTGCAAGGGAGAATATATGATTTGCATCAGATCATATCAAAGAGAATATTGGCCAGTAGACAAGGTCCCTATGAACATGAACATGTCGAAAGATTTGATGAGTTGGCCAATCTAGAGACTTGTGCAGAAATGGAGATCACCATGTAGCAAGATCAAGAAAAACAAATAGAACTAGCTTCTCAGTAGAGCCCAACACAAAAACCTTCCCCTAAGTTGGTTATCAAAGCTCCTAAAATGAGCATCTACAATAAGAGAAGAAGTTCATAAGCACTAGGTACCAGTAGCCAGCAAGACACTCTCAAAAGAATGATAATCACATCATCATCTCAAGTAGTTGACCTACAATAAGAAGAGATCAAAGGGAAAACATGCATGGAGACGGTAGAGGATACAACCAAGAACAAAGAATCCAGTACTAAAAGTAGCACAAAGGTCTTCAGCAGCAGGAAATACATATTTGGCCAGACACCTAAGGCAATCTATCAGTCCAAGGAATATTTAATGAATCAGTATGTTTTGAAAGGAAGTATGGAAAAAAATGAAATAAGAGACCTTTTACCTGAAGTAGAAAGGACTTCTCAGCATAAGGCTTCCTTACTCTTAGTCAGGGATGTGGAGAAGAAGACATTTAACATTGCAGTGGCTGATGATGATAAGGTATCCGAGATCAAAATGCACTAAGAAAACATTGTTTCCCCCAACAAAGTAAAATTTCATAGAAATGTAAGTGACATGTTATATTCTGATTACCTGAGCTTGACACTAAAAGTTGCAAGATTAACAACATATGCATCAAAACTAGATGTAAAACTGAAACAAGAAAAAGTGTCCAGCAAAGCATGGATGGAATAGGTCAAAAGGTTAGAGTCTGAAGGTCCCCAGGGGTTGAAATCTTCTTTAGCAGAAAAGGACAAGATGATCTAAAATCTAACGAAAAGGATAAATATGTCAGCTATAGATCATCCACAGACATCAGAATTGATTGCATTGGAATAGGAGAAAGAAGCATTCAAACAAGAGGCACTCAATTACAAGGCTAAATTGCTACAATTGGAAAAAGAGAAGGAACATTGGTCACTAGCGCAGACAGTGACATCAGACATGGCAGTCATTATAACTACTAATACAGAGGTTGGATCAAGCACTAAGGGGCTAGTCCAAGCTATGTCCCAAGTGAACTTGAAAATAGGTGAGATCAAGAGTCTCAAAGAGGACATGGAAAATTTGAAGCAAGAGATGAAAGTGAAGAATGAAAAGATGGCTCAACTCCACAGAGAAAATCAAGATTTGTAGGAGAGAGTGAGCAACCTAAGAACCAGCTTAAAGGGAAAGACATTATTGTAGAGAGACAAACATGTAATATGGGATGCTATTGCTATAGAGATTGTTAAATTCAGGGTCTATCTGAATTTTATCAATGACAAAGGTAACATGGCTGCTACAACTCGGAACAGATGTGTTGTTTTAAATGAAATATTAGCAAAGAAGCCCTCGGAGTGGGCCCAAAACGCTATTTATTTACTAAATGTTGTACCAACTGTGGAAATTCAAACCCTTGGTGTGAAAGATAGGATCGTGTTGATCATTTCATCCAGGCGGATCATTACCAAGAACAGATTACTTAGATCGGTCCATAACAAAGCTATGCAGATGGAGCACAACATATAGGAGTTTAAAGATGCTTGTTGGTGCAATTATTTTCATAATATATTACCAAACATAAATTATCAACTGAGATTTGTAACCAGTAGAGTTGATGCACTATATGTGTCGATAACAGATAGGTTCCTATGTCTCATGAGTATATAATAAAGAAGAAACAATCAATACCAATACTTTGTTTTAAAACTTTTTAATCTATCTCCTCACACAGCTTAAAAGTCAGAAAACAAAACTCATAAACATAATCCAAAAAGCATGTGATTTAAAGGTTCTTACTCAGGTAATGAATCTGTCCATTTATAGGCTCATGAAATAAAAAGATGGACTTTGAATCTGTCCCCTGTAGCAACTAAACTAACCAACAATTAACAGTCTGTTTTATGATATCTAAATGCTTCACACAACTTCAAATTTAGCAGAGAGAACTGATAATAAAAATTCTCAAGAAAAACAGTCAATCAAAGGACTCTTAGGTGACAAGTCAGTTCATTCTAGACTTATGAATTAGAGAGATGAACTTAAGATCTTGTTTCCTGTAGAAATCAAAACAGTAATTAACAGTCAACTCCAGTCACTCTTGAAATCGAAATCAATTCCAACTTTTTTCAATTGAAACAAATCAACACAAGGGACGGTCATCACAACTGAGAGACTTCATTATGGGACATGAAGATGAGATATGAAGTCTTCTGGTTCCTTGATGTACCAAAAATACTGCAATCATAAACTCAAAAGATCACTTGCTTAACCAATTCCACACTTCAAAAAATTAAATTTTAACCTACATAAATAGAAAGGAAACTAAATGTGCACATTGATTCAAAATCAAGCAATTTTGTGTTTAATATTTAAAATGCATTTAGAATTATTGACAAAACACAACTGCTAAATTTGCACATTCACACAATCACACAAAACATGTACAGGGAGGTTTAACTTAGTTGGGACGGTGGGTCCTTGTCGAACCAACAAGGTACCTCTAAAGAGATTGCAGACTAAAGAACTTTACTCATTCCCATGAATTGCACAAAACAACGTTTGAATTCCTTCAATTGATTAAGTGAATCAGAAGTTCAACATTTCATTTGCCATCACAACAACATACATCCTTCTCCAAGAACCAATCTTACAGCATAGGATTCTTCCTCTCCTAGTATTCCTTCCTTCATATTTATACAAGGAAATTCAATGGGGGTGGATCAGAACAAATCCCGCAACTCAGAATTTGTTCAAACTGTTTATGCACAAAATATGGGTTTTTCACCAGATATTACAAATTTGGGTTAAAGATCCTTCAATATCTCTCTGTCTGTTGTGAATTTTGAGAAACTATTTATGGGTTTTGTAGCTGGATTTATTTTGTAAAAACTAATTCAATGGTTTTGTAAGATATTCTTCCATATGCACAAAAATCAAGGTGTAATATGGCAGTTTAGAAATATTTGAGGATTTTAGGCTAAAGCGTTCCACCTGAGATGGAGGTCCACACGTATGATATAGGAGAATTATGACTCAACTATTCGCATGAAAACATCGTTCTGGACAAAACCCATGTCCCCAAATGTTGATATTTATCGTTATTGACCCAAAAATCGAGGTGGAAATACAATAACAGAACGTTGGTACCAGAATCTTGTAGATAGAGTTTTAGTACCGGTACCAAAGAGAGGGTTGGCTAGTAGAGAAGGTCCCTGTGAACATAAAAATGTTGAAAGATTCGATGAGTTGGCCAATCTAGAGACCTGTGTAGAAATGGAGGTCACCATACAACAAGATCAAGCAAAACAAATAGAACTAGCTTCTCAGCAGAGCCCAACATAGAAACCTTCCCCTAATTAGCATAGGTGTTGGTACCGGAATAGCATAGACCTACTCCTTTGGTACTGAATGATCATAAAGGTGACCATCAGTACCGGATGAATGCTTTTTAAGATTCAAACGATTAGGATCATGCAAAATCAAACATTTAATCGAATTAACTCAAGAAAACTAAACAAATCATGCCTTAATCATAAGTTACCTCTCTATGCATATGGACAAGGTCATCAAGTGTATTTGTGGAGGAAACAATCAATTATATAAACATAGCATAGGTAAAATAGGCTCAGATAGAGGGTAATATAGGGTAATAAATGTGTCAAAATGGAGACTCAACAATGCTTTTGAACAATTGTTTACCAAAGGCCTTCCATCATTTTGGGATGGTAAAGGCTCATTACACAATCAAGAAGACTATCACTCTCTCCTCATGCAATGTAGAATGGACCATTCTAAGTTCAAAGATATAGAAGAAAGTCTAAAAGGCCCTAGTCTAGTAGAGTATTTGGATATAGATTTTGACATTTTAAACAAGTTTAGAACAATGAAGGTCAGCATGCCAACCATGTCCTATTCTACATGCATTGACTTAGAGATTTTCATTAAAGAGGTGATGGATTATGAAATCCCCTCTGATCCACAATGGGAAGAAATCATGTGGTTGGGTAAGACAAAGTGAAACATCTTCGAAACCAACAAGTGATCTCCAGGTGTCACCAGTTTTGCAGATCCAATAGAAGCTCAGAGCAATATAGATGGCACGGAGGAAGTCGGACAGTCATAGAAATTGTTCATGATTTTAAAGCATTCTTTTTTGCTAATTATTGTAAATCATTTTGTATACTGAAACTGTCAGTTGAAACCGCTATAGAAGTTGGAACGTTTCAGTTTCAGTTGATTTTTATCAAATTGTATAAGTAATGAGAGACTTGAATTGATTAATGTTGGAAGAAGTGCAAGAGAACCTTTTGGTTTTATTAGACTCTATTTTGTAAATTTTCTGAATCTAAATTGAATATAAATGCAGAAGGTTTTGAAGTCTCTATGAAAAGATTCTAAAGGGTGGTGATATGAGATTTGTTTCCCTTCATCGTATGTATTTCCTGTGACTTTTTATTTCATTTACATTTTCTTCTATTTAAAGTGGAGAGTTAAAGGCCCAGAATTCATCTTGTGATTCTCCCGGCTTAAGAAATTTAAACTGTGTGATTGTCTTCTTAACTAATTCAGAATTCATTTTTAGTAATTCTCTGATGCAATTATTTGTTTCTTTTATCTTCCTACACTCTATTTCAATTTAAGAATAACTCATATTCATCGCCTCACTTAGCCTTTATCCTCTGGAGAGTTCTACTAGCTGATGTATTGTTTCCGTTCACTTTCATAATTTTTACTCCATAGCCCTGTGTGTTCCTTCCCTTCTTTGCTAGATATTTTATAACCCCCCCCCAAAACAAACTGAATCTATCCACCTACTTCCAAGGAAATATCAAGTGACACAAGAGATCCCTCTATGAGTTGAGCAGGCTAGTGCCTCAACTCTAAAGCTGGTTGAAATAGTTACCTTTTTCATGTGTCTTTTCACCCAGACAAAATTTACAGAGTGCTAATAGGTTTGATGTAGAGTCTGGCCTAAGTGGGTTCTTCTTCTACTAGATGGAGTTGAACTTCGGTGCACAATATGATATGGAGCATTACGCCAATGTCTCTCTCTTCAAACTCACTATGTTTCTCCTCTCTATCAACCACATTCTTATTCTTATTCAGCCTAAATCTCTTACCACTAGAGAATACTCCAATCTCTTCATCCATTACACACTCTTCTTTTCTCAACATCATCATCCCATATGTTCCTCATTCATTCTTCCCTACAATACTCAAACCATTCCCTAATCAGTCCCTGGTCCCCCTTATGCATGAAAGCGCTTAACTTCTAGGGAAATCAGATTCCATATTCATAACCCCCTTATCACACAAAAAAATATTAATCCAAATAGATAGTGACTTCAAGTCTCTTCCACGCATCCCCTTAAAAATTTCCCTTTCAGCTACACTGTACAACTGAGTACAATCTATAGAAAATTCAGTAATGTAACCTCCTAGTAAACTATCCAACCAAAAATAAATTTTGTGTGATACCCGGTTACATACAATATTGACTTTATGAATCAACTCAGGAGTCCAACTTTTCAAAAAAATGGTTTTAAATATTCTGTTATGTTCAACTAATCTTTGGATCCACTACTAAAATATTTAGAAAATCAGCAAAGGCAATTTCACGCAAATATGTAAAAACATACCTCTATATCCATTTCTCTGCACGTATCCATAGATTCTTATTCTGATCTACAAAAAAAATGATCTCCTTCGTGTCCAACCATTGACCAATGTCCTCCTTAGTAGGTCTCCACATCCCCCTCAGTCACAAATCTCGGTCCCAACAACAAAACCATTTGCTGGCATGCAGTGGAAAGACCCAGGGTTCAACATTAAATCACCAACAAACCCTAAAGATATCATCTCTTTCGACATCATCCTCAAGAAGGTGAAGTATCACCCAAGGTAACTATGGAGACTGTAGGAACCAAGTTTCCATAGTCATGGAGGAATGGGAGACATTCATCATATTCGTCATACTTAACATTCATTTATTAGACCATTCATCATGTGGACATAACCATCATATAACATATTCATATTAACCATTCATACATTACAATGTGCGCCATAAATAGAACAAAAATGAAATACATCATAACACATCATACATCATAACATAGAGATTTAATGTGGTTTACCCCCAACTGGGCTACATCCATAATGAAAGGCTTCTTACATTATCATTAAACATCATATCTTACAAAACATTTTCACTGCATTCATACAAGATATCTTAATTATAAACCATCATGCCCTTGTCATTTGTGCATACAATGCACACTTACCTCTTGACTAATATTCAACTTATCTCATATTCGACTTACAATTACTTCTCAAACCTCGGAACTCTAACTTTTTCACCCAACAACTAGTATTTTTCAACTCACCAACACTCTCTCTACCCCGAAAACTCATTATATATATATATATATATATATATATATATATATATATATATACACTTTTACAATAGGGCTTATCCTGTTACAAAATGGACCAATTGTCTAACTATTTCTAACTAACTTCCACCTATCATGCATGTTGATGCCTAAAAATGAGCTAACTGACTTTCTTTCTACTACGTGTGTTGTTCCTTCGATGACTTGTTGCATGATTTACTCTTGCACACTTCCCAAAATGCATCCCAAAATCCTGTTCCAACAAAGTATCGACAAGGATATTTATTCATATTACCTATGTGTTATGATGGATTGGAATGGAGGTATGTGATCCCTTGAAATATGATGGACTAATGGCCATAGAATATTTTATAAAGGAATTTGAATTGAATTTACCATATCATCAAAGGTTGTTAGCTTTAGATGTCATGCTAAAAGCAACTTTTGAAAGATGGAGGGTTGAGTATAAGGATAGAATAGAGCATTGGAGGCAATGCAAAATATTGTTATAGGTTAGATTTGGGGTAGGAAAAGAATATATTACGTGGAAGTATACATGGTTGAGTTGTCCTGTAGAGCATGTTACATAATGCATTTCAACATGGATATTAGTACCTAAGAAACAATGGATGCACTTGTTTATACACATTATGGATATCATTATGAAGAATTGGTACTTAGAGATGGAAGTGCTCAGAGAGACAATATATTGGGAAGAGTTGAATCACAAATTCAAGGTTAGTTTTAGTTTTGAAGATGATGTCCCTTCAGTAGACACAACTCTGTAGGTGATCAAGGAAAATATTTTCACATCAGAAGATGAGATAGTACTAGTACATGTATGTAGCATGCATAGATCATAAGATGTGATAGAAATATTTCATTGGAGAAGACCAGGAGGATGAAGATCCGAGAAATTTACAAGTACCAAAAACTAAAGGAGAATGCACAACAGAAGGTCTATAAATTGAGTCTTTCATCTATACAAAACCAATGATAATGAGCAAAGTGAATATCGGTACAGAGGATAAACCCCAAGTTTGAAAACATAGGAGATTACTAGAATGAAGAGACGGTTGGAAATATTGCTGATTTAGTATGTGAATATCAGGATCTATTCCTGACTACATTTTTGGAGATGAAATGGATTGTTGGAGAGTGGGGAGAAATGAAAATCCATTTAAATCCATATCCTAATTATATGAAGCAGAGACCATATCAATTGAACCTGATATAATCATAAGGTGAAAGCAAAGATACATAGGATATTGGATACAGATTAGTTTGTTCATAGATATTTGGTCAATGAGGCAATGTTGGGGGGGAAGAAACGTAATGTGAACCGTGATGATTGTGACTTGAGGATTCCAATAGCGCCATGGGAATATAGTAAAAAAATTAAGAAGTTGACAGGATAGAAACCATTCAGATTATTATATGGCCAGTAAGTAGTTATGCCTATGGAATTCATTGTGTTGAGCTTGCACAGTTCCATGTTCACAGATCTTATTGATTCAGGTGAAGTAGAAAGAATATTGTCAAAGCTATTAGAAATGGAGGAAGACAGTTGTATTGCAGGATTCCATTAGCAAGTTTAGAAATCATGTGAATAGGAGAAGTTATGAACAGGAAACCTAGTTTTTCTCTATGATACCAAGTTTTTGTAGCACCATGGAAAGTTCCAAATGCATTGGTTAGGCCCATATTCCAATACCATTGATGTTATTAGGTGAATAATACTAAGCATAACCATATAAGTATCTATACTACTACATAAGCTCCAATATTATAGTAACATGATCCACCTTCATTGATTACCTTTACCTACATGAGATCTATGATTCCATTCTATTGTAAGCGCTTATTTGTAACCTATGAAGAACTGGTACTATGTACATACTTATACATAAGTGGTACATGCCTTTTCCTACTACAACACATGGATATATCATAAGTGGTCCAGTAGGGAAAGGAATGGACCACTGCAACATGCAAATGTCCATGCCTTTCCCTACTGCAACACATGGATATCTACACCCTTGATTGTTGCAACTTGTGGACTAGAACAAAGATATGCTAGTACACTAACACTCTCTCTATCACACTATATGTGTCACTATCTCAATCTCAGTCACTATATGATCTCTATGTATCTACTCACAAAATGGATGATATGATAGAAGAGAATACTCATCCAATATCCAAGTATATCTAACATTACCATGTACTAGGTTCATACATATGTATCAATGATATTATGTGATATAAGAAACCCTTACATTAAACATACATCAAATCCTCATTGTTATGAAAACCAAACCTATACTGATAACACTATGTCTCAACCATAAACCCTCAAACATACTCTAAATAACATAGGATATGTCCTAAAAATATGCCCAATGAAGTATCCCAACAAAAAACAACCAATACAGTAGCAATGTATTCCTATAGATATGTCTGATATAGAATATATCATACAACCAATAGTTCCTCAAAGGAAAACTCTCAATCTCCCATGGCTATACCCTATGCATTCACCAAACATATACATAAGATAAGATTATAACATACCTTTTGTTACTGTAGATAGCTATGTTTTACCTTCTCACTGTTATACCTTCCCGCAACCACTTCTCAGCTCAACAACTTGTCACTAATGATATATCTAATCTTCCTTTGCATCTTTGACAACATATCCATGCTCTGTATTTAGTAAACCTGCAAGTATCCTCACTTTGTCCGATTATGGCTCGTGGATGTCCACGCCATTCTACTACTGCAACATGCATATGTATTTAGTAAAACCCTAGTTCATTACCCATCGTCTTGACCCTTCGACTCCTCCAACTTCTCTCGTCGCTTCTCCAGACTCACTACTATAGATTTATCAATGATACCTACCCATAACATTTCAAAAAAGAGATATTCAATGTCCTCAAATTAGGTGATAAGGGGAGACCCTTTCTCTCTTATTTATATTATCCAAGTAGCTTCCTTTAGGAATTATCTTCTAACTGTTTTACCCAACTTCCCTCTTTCATGGCTAACCCACTTTCAACTACTTTACCCACTTGCAATCACTTCACCATAAATAGTAAACACACTACTTCTTGTTGCAACTAATTTATTTTTAATTATTTTCTTATTGAAAAAACTTTACCCATGATTAACTCCTAGTTACAACCACTTTGACTAGTAGACTTCTTCTAGGAGCTTCTAGAATAATTGACTTCTTTGACCTTCTAGGGGATTCTAGATAACTCATGAGAGTTTCCCAGCTTCACTAAGACATATCTCCTCAACCGTGAGAAACTACATGACGTACCACATATCACCAAAAATGGCACGACATGTAATATTCATCTATGATAGTATTTACTATAAATTTGTTGATCCTCAATACATTATTCCTCAGATAAACATGGGTCTCTTATCCAGACTTATGGGGCTACCAAAATTTTCTACTGGACTTGCTTCAAGGGTTGACATCAATGAAAACCAACCAAATTAATAAAAAATATCTCCCTTTGGCATTGATTGAAACACTTTGATGCAATACTAAATTCATGACTCTCATTCTTCTCTTGTGATCATCGATCCCCCTAGAATCATGCCTTAGTTCTTTCTCTCCATGCATATAATCTCTCCCCCTTTAACATCAATGGAAAAGGTAACTTCACATCGAGGCTGATCCCCCTAACTGAAATCTCCTTGGGGATGCTCCCCCTATATGAATTGTCCTTTGTCCTATTCATGGTACTTCCTCATGTAAAGCTATGACATATAAGAAAAGAATTCAAAAGTCATTGTGGGGCATAAACTAATTCAATTTTTTGGTGAAGATACTCAAAATATTCCCTTCGAAGTGGTTTTGTAAGGATATATGCAATATGTTCTTTGGTTCCAACATACTCAACTCTAATTTTCTACTCTACAACCTGTTCCCATGGAAAATGAAACTTTATCGGAATGTGCTTTGTCTTGGAGTGCATCAATTGATTCTTTGAGATACTGATGGCACTTGTGTTGTTACAAAATATTGGAACAGGCTCATCATACTCAACATGTATATCTTTCAATGTTTGTTTCATCCATAGGACCTATGTACAACATGTTTTTTCTGCAATATATTGTGCTTTGACTGTAGATGATGATACTAATGATTGTTTCTTCCTTAGCCAAGATACCAAACAATCACCCAAGCAGAAAGTTGCTCCACTTGTACTTCTTCGATCATCAATACAACCTACCCAATCTGCATATGTGTAGGAAACAAGTGATAGATCCTTCCCTTTTAGATACCATAATCCAAACTCTTATGTTCCCTTGAGATATTTGAATATCCTCTTCACTTCCAAAACATGTGATTCCTTTGGTGTTGCTTGAAATCATGCCACCTGTTCAATTGCCTGCATCACATATGGTCTGGAAGTTTTCACATAGAGTAAGTTTCCAATCATTGACATGTACTGACTCTAATCTACAGCCTTTGAATCATCATATTTAGTCAACTTGCAACTAGTTTTCATAGGAGTATTGATTGGTTTTCATTCTTCCATTCTGAACCTCGTTATCATTTCTCTGATATACTTGTTCTGAGAAATAAAAATTCCTTGGTTGATTTGACATATTTGAAGACCAAAAGAGAAGGATAAATCTCCAACCAATGACATCTCAAACTCATTTTGCATATCCTTTGCAAATTTATGGCTCATCTTGTTATCATCACTTCCAAGAATAATATCATCAACATAAACTTCAATTAACAAAATACTCTCTTGATTTACCTTGATGTAGAGGTTTTTGTCTACATTCCCTTTTCTGAACCCTTGTTTATGTAAGTATTTTTTCAATTTGGAATACCATGCTTTGGGGGTATTTTTAAGACCATACAAGGCCTTTTTCATCTTGCAATCATAATTTTCATTTTCTAAAAACTGAAATCCTTTTGTTGCTCAATGTAGACTTCTTCCTCTAGATCCTCATTTAGAAAGGATGATTTCACGTCCATCTGATACACTTTAATATTCTTGGAGCATGAATAAGAAAGTATCAATATGATTTCTTCAATTCTAGAAACTGGGGAAAATGTCTCTTCAAAGACTATACCTTCAACGTAAGTGTATCCTTTACATACCAATCTTTATTTGTTCCTGATAACTTGTCCATCTTTGTTCAATTGTTTTCTAAAGACCCACTTTGTACTGATCACATTCTTGTTCCTTGGACTTGGAACTAGTTCCCAAGTGTCATTATTCCCTATCTGATATAACTCTTCATCCATGGATTTGATCTAGAATTCATCCTTGTTGGCTTCTTCAAAATTGATTGGCTTAATTGTAGATAGTAGTGTTAGGTGCAGTTTTTCTGGTGAACAAATTTTTCTTCTAGTTTCAACTCCTACATCTTTATTCTCGATAATATTATCTAATGGATGATTCTTCTATATTCATCTACTAGGCATCTTTGGAGGTACTTGAATATCTTGCTATTGTTTATGTTCTTCTGACTGATCTTCTTCATCTTCCCCTTTTTCTACTTCTTCTTCCTTTACTTCTTCTTCATGAACCTGTTCCATTGAATCCTTTCCTTATTCTTTTATACTTTGTCCACCTATCTCATCAAATTTCACATTGATTCTTTCCACAATTTTTTCAAGCCTTATATTGAAGAATTTGTATGGTTTCTATGTGCTTGAGTACCCAACAAGTATACCTTTGTCAACACGAGATTCAAACTTTCTGATTTTTCCATCTCCTCTTTTAATGTAGCATTTTCTTCCAAAAACTCAAAAATGCTTCACATTCGTTGGTATTCCTTTCCATAGTTCATAAGGATTTTTATCATTGTTGTTTATAATAATTTCTTTGTTTTTAATGTGAACTATTGTATGCACTTCATGTACCCAAAAAACGTCTATCAACTTGAAATCCATTAACATAGTTTGGGTCATTTCTTGTACTTTCATGTTCTTCCTTTCAACAACTCCATTTTGTTATGGTGTACTAACAATGGAGAATTACCTCTTTATCCCATTTTTACTACAGAATTCCATAAATTACTTTGAAGTAAACTCTCCTCCATTGTTCGATCTCAAATATTTAATTTTCAAATCTATTTCATTTTCAACTATCTCCTTCTACATTTTGAAGTTATCGAATGCCTCTAATTTCTTCCTAAGAAAACAAACTGTGGTCATTATTGTATAGTCATCAAACAATAGCATAGAATATTTCTCACTTTTCAAATCCTTTGTTCTATTTGGTCCAACTAGATCAGTATGCACAATTTCCAACGGTCTTGTTATGGAGTATTCCTTTGATTTGAACTTGGTCTTGGTTTTCTTTCCTTGTTGACAATGCTTGCATAATGTATTTTTTGGCATCATGATATTGTCCATTTCTCTAACTACTTCCTTTTTGTTGACCTTGACAATATTATCAAAAATTTTATGACCCATTCATCTATGCCATAACCAAACTTCATCTTCCTTTCCTAAGAAACACTTTTCATTTCTAATTTCACTTAGTATTTATATGTTTCTTGGAGTTCTCATAGTTGTCACCACCACTCTACCTGAATCTGATTTTCTTATCTCAATTTTTTGTGAATCAAACACAATTTTGTGACCATGGTCACACATTTGACTTACACTTAGAAGATTGTGTTTCATATCTTCCACTAGTAGAACCTTTTTTGCCTTGTCATCCTTACTTCCAATCTTGAATGCACCTCTTCCAATGTTTCTGGTTGTGTTGTGATTTCCAAAAGTAACTGATCCATATTTTTCCTTTTTCAAAGTTAGAAACCTATCCTTATCACCTATCATGTGCTTTGAACAACCATTTTCAACATACCATCCATGTTTCTTGTGTTAAGCTTGTAGAGAAAGTGCACATTCTTCATTGTTGTACTGATTCTTCTTTCTTACCCATATTCTTTGTGATTCTTGTCTATGACTATTGTTATTCCGTTGTAATTCTCTTGGAGGAACTATAATTCTACAATCTTTGGCCATGTGTCCAAAATTGTTGCACTTGTATCATTCCACTTCGGTACTCAAGGATTCAGGCATGTTATATATTTTTCTCTACATTTCATTAGGCCTTATTGGATAAGAATTTCTTTTATAGCCTTCATAGTTGTTTATGTTTATGTTTTTGGCTCTTCAATTCACAACCTTGTGCCAAAAATTATTACATGAATAGCATAATCCAATAAAAATTGTTTGATACCCAGGAGTTGGATATCTTATTGTTGTGAGTGGGAAATCCCTCTACGGACTAACACTTAGGGTTTTATTATGCATGCAGAAAAGACCTAAAGAATCCTACTTTCTACCTTCATCCTAGACCTAATCCCCATTATTCTTAAGAAAATACGTAGTTAAGAATATCAAGTAATCATACCTTATTTCGGGCATTTGATATCGATCCTTCTTCACGCTTGATCGCTCTTTGAATGCAGCTCTCCTCCCAAGGCTGACCTGCATTCACACAAGACAAACAAAGAAATCCACATGCATTTGATCTACAGATTAATGGGTTAGAGATTCAATCAATATGTATGCAATAAACTATGAAAACCTCATATGGTGGGACGGGAAAAGTACTTCTTTATCATTAACTTCAACAAATCAACTTACAATGATGAAGTCGGCCACTGCTCCACGAACCTAGTCCTAGGCTCCTCTTCAACTGTCCTCCAACTTCTTTTCTCTATATTTCTCTTTGCACGAGGATGGCTAAAGGGTTGGGACAAAGGGAATGCACAATCGGGTATAGTTTCTTTACTATGATTCTCCTCTTCCAAATGGGACCCATAACCCTTCTTTTATAGGCTAGAAGAAGCTAGGTATTTGGTCGAACCCTCGGCCATGCATGGTCGAAAGGTTTAGTTAACTCACCCAAAGTTGTGCATTCCATCGAAAACTTTCCTTTTTTTCTTGCTTTTGTAGGTACATGCGGATTGTCTTGGGTCAGCTAGCATGTACACGTGTGCAGTAATGGAGTAGGGCACGTGGGCCTTTATAAAAGGTGTTTTTAAGAAGAGTTGTTCAACAGTGTTTTGGAAAAGAAGGAATTTGAGATGGCCTGATGCCAGGTAAGCATGCCTAGTGCAAATTGGGGTTATAACACTTATGAACGGTGTTGGTTTTCTGAATCCTTCTTCTTCTTGAGATATTTTTACTTCTGACCTCTATTGATTATGAGCTCAGAATCTTCTTGGAGCTGGAGTATATCTGTGATCTTCCTTTTGAAAATTCTTGTCTTCATCCTTCTCATTATATCCTTTAACTATCTCTGTGTAGCTTCTTTGTTTTGTTTATTGATGTTGTGAGTGGGAAATCTCTCTACGGACTAGCACTTAGGCTTTTATCATGCATGCAGAAAAGACCTAAAGATTCCTACTTTCTACTAGCATCCCGGACCTAATCCCCATTATTCTTAAGAAAGTATGTAGTTAAGAAGATCAAGTGAGCATACCTTATTTTGGGCGTTTGATATCGATCCTTCTTCATGCTTGGTCACTCTTTGACTGCATCTCTCCTCCCAAGGATCACCTGCATTCACACAAGACAAACAAAGAACTCTACATGCATTTGATCTACAGATTAATGGGTTAGAGATTTAATCAACATGTATGCAATAAACCATGAAAACCTCATATGGTTAGATGGAAAAAGTACTTCTTTATTATTAACTTCAATAAATCAACTTACAATGATGAAGTCGGCTACTACTCCATGAACCTGGTCCTGGGCTCCTCTTCAACTGTCCTCCAACTTCTTTTCTCTATACTTCTCTTTGCATAAGTATGGCTAAAGGTCGGGACAAAGGGAATGCATAATAGGGTATAGTTTCTTTACTATGATTCTCCTCTTCTAAATGGGACCCCTAACCCTTCTTTTATAGGCTAGAAGAAGCTAGTTATTTGATCAAATTTCCGGCCATGCATGGACGAAAGGTTTAGTTAACTTACCCAAAGCAGTGTGTTCTGTCAGCAACTTTCCTTTTTTCATTTTTTTGTAGGTACACGCGGGCTATCTTGGGTCAACTAGCATGTACATGCATGTAGTAATGTATCAGAGTGCGTGGGCCTTTATAAAAGTGGTTTTTTAAGAAGAGTTGTTTAGCAGTGTTTTGGAAAAGAAGGAATCTGAGATGGCATGATGTCAGGTAAGCATGTCTGGTGCAAATTAGGGTTATAACAGATTCCCTCTAATGTGTGAGGTCAAAAGAGCATCTGATGGCCGAAATACATTAACAATCTTCATCGATGTGTCAAACAAGTGAGCCCAAGGACCAGGAATCGGGAGGTGTTGTCAGCAAAATAATAATTGTCTCACCGAGGCAGGCATACCCATGCTTGGGATAAAATAAAATCATGGCTACCAATCAAATACACTGTAGATCCATGTCATATAACTATATAAAGTGTAGTCGCAAGCAATATATAGTGGAGCTACATCTCAAAATCAAAAAGATATACGTGTAGAGTATCCATCTTCTTAGAAGCTGATAAGGCCTGATGGCTAGAGATGAGGTCTTCAGAGCTTGAGAAACAACCTCAAAATCTTCAAAACTCAGCTAGGATTGTAATATGAGTGTACGACTTCACTACCCAGAGGTCTTCAATGGCTTGTCAATCATGGACTAGAGAATCTTGATGATCATACTGAAGGCTTCATTGATTTTGAACAAAGACTTGATTGGAAGTTTAGGATGGTCAGGTATGAGGGAAAGAGACAAACTACAGAGGGGCTGACTCAGGCTTGGTAAAAACTTGTCTTGGACAATAGCATGACAAACGATGAGACTCAGGAAGCATGGAATTAACATAAGTTTACGAGGCAGGAGGCAACGCAAACTCTCCATATGTTTGGAAGAATAACCAAATGGAGGAGGACACATCTATATGTAGCGAGAATAGCTTCCTAAGGTCGTATTAAATCCCAGAGTTTGAAGAACAAACGGACAGATGTTCTTTATCCAAGGGTGACTCATTATGCTGCCAATAAAGAAAATACTTTTCCCTTCCTCTTTTGGGGGTATATTTGATTTTTTTGGCTTTTTTCAATAATTTTGGAAAAAGAATAAAAGAATGTTACATTACAAAGGAGGAACGAGTGTTGAAAACCTACAATTTCAAGGCACAGGGACAAGACTGATGTTAAAAGTAAGGACACTCGGGGAAAAATCCTCCAGGGGCCAAAGGTGTCAAGACGCAGAGGCAAAGTGCTACAGGTCTTGCATATAAGGCATGCTTTAGATGGTTCAGTTAAGAGAAACATGGAGCTGGCATTAGGCCAAAGAAGCGGGTACGCAAATGCGATTAATAAAACACACAATGGTAACATCCTTCGATGTGATTTTAACGAGCCCAGAGAAGGTAAGATCGATGGTTTTTCATATTTAGAGAGTTTGAAAAATGTAAAAGGAGACTCCATTGGGGTACCTTTTTCGAAGGTAGTCTAGTCAGTTCGAAAAACGGGTAAACTAGCACCGAAAAGATGTCTATTCAAAATCATTTTAACGAGTGTGATAAAGACAAGATCACTCGGCCATTTTTTCATTTTTAAGGAGTCTAAAAAAAAGATTAACTATGGACTCCGTCAGGAATGTTCTTATGGACCATTTTAACGAGTGTGAAAGAATAAGGTCACTCGATGATCTTTTCAATTTTAGGGAGTTTGAAAAGAGATTAACTATGGATTTCGTGGGGGTTCCTTTTTCGTACATTTAGTCCCTCAGGCCTGAAAAAGGGGTAAAATGATACCTGAGAGTACTCTTCTAGAGAACTGAAGTTCCTTAGAGTATACCTTTGTTCATACAGTTGACCGTCCGGACCAAAAAAGGGGTAAACTACTACCAAACATACATGACTTCAAATTTCATTTTAATGAGCGTGAAAGGCCACAAGATCACTTGACAATCTTTTCATGTTTAGATGGTCTAAAAAGGGATTAAAAGAAGACCCGTTATGTTTTTTGGGTGTCCCGAGGGTGAGGTCAAGAGTGAACAAGGAATCATGCAAATGAGGCTTAAACTCGTAATCACTAAAAACAATAGGGACTCCTGAGCCTACATTCATTAGTGACAACATGGATACCATAATGCAACCAGGATCTACCTAGGGCATCCATGTTCTAGTAATCTCTACCACCAAATTGTGACACTTTTAAAGCAGCAATGATGGTTCCGTGTCACAACCTGATGGGATCGATCCTATGGAAAAGGGACAAAGACAACAAGATACAAAAGTCGGGGTGAAAACCTAACCTACATGCTCAAGTTGATCATTTAAGGTTTTTCCCATGGGCCGTTAAAAGTGACCTAAAACTCCAAAAAAAATGTCCTGATACCCGATCAAACCCTTCCAACACAACTCCTGAATCACTCTAAATGGTTTTTGGCTTAAAGAAAATGATAAGGGGGGCCAAAAAAGTGACAAAAAGGAGCCAAAAATTCTATAAATAGCTGGCAACTCATTATCACCATTGTTGATTTGGAAATTGACTCTAGAGAAAAAAAAACACCCTTTGATAAAAGTGGTGATTCTAGGAGCTACAGTGGATGAAATGACCATCTATTTGGACCAAGTAAGTATAAACTCTCTCCTCTTGCAATTTAAATCTTTATTTATTCTTTTGGTTTCAATTTTTTGGGGGGCGTTGACCTTCAAAAGGCCGACCCTAGGTCCATGCGAGATGTATTATGATAGGCCACGTGTACACTCAGGCAGAGGAAAAACTACACACGTGTACATGCGACTGTCATCATTACAGCCCATGTGGACCCCTTTATTTAATGAAATTTTTTAAAAACAACAAGGGTTAACCCTCCTGAACTTGGTGTTTCGCAGGATGTATGTTCACTGGAGGGAAAGAGAGCATGAGGAGGTTAGTGATTTGGTTGGGGAAGGCCCCAATGTTGTTTCTTCCTTAATGCAATGTGGGTTGCTCAAGTTATTCCTATGTCCTTTTATGTGGGCACAACCTAGGCTACTCAATGCCTTGGTTGATTATTGGCATCCCGACGCATAGGCCTTTATGTTAGAGGGGTAGTCACTGGTGCCTACGATAGAGGACATATATTTTTTGACTGGCCTCTCCAGGAGAGGGGAACCAGTCAATTTCCAGACATTTCCTTCGAGGCCTCATAACATATCGGAATTGATAGGACTTTACAGTGAGGCTGGTACAGATCGATCAAGCTCATAGGTGCCCATACGCAAGATCACATACTTATCACTGCAGGCGATTATGTTTCTTATTGGTCGGATGACTGGTTGTGTGTCTCTACATCAAGCATCTCGTGCATAGATGAACTGTGCATTCCAGTGCTTAAATGCACAAATATTTGACTGGAGCACTACACTGCTAGATTGTATGAAGAGGCAGTTGATAGATTTTCGGTCACGGAAGAAGAGGAACTTTGGGTTCAGGAAGATTCTATGCTCTTTCTTCTTTGAAAGAGTTATGAGTTTCAATCCTCGAGTGGTGGTACGAGGACATCAGGCCTCTCTTCCTGCGGTTTGCAGATGGGCAGTGTTACTGCCATGACAGGGTGGTGGAAGGACCAATGATTCCTTTGATGACGATTTCTTCGCTTGGTTTTCACAATAGATCCCAGTTATAGATGATTACCCTTATGTTTGGATTGACTTCAGCGAGAGATCCTGAGATACCAGTACCTCCTGGAGAGGAGCGAGGAGAGATGGGTAATTTTGTATCACTATTATATATATATATATATCATTTTTTTATACCAGATTATTTGATAGATATGTGTCTATTATGTGTAGATGTGGGACTAGTTCGACTTGTGGATTATGCGAGGAACATGCATCGTCCTCGGTGAGGGGCCACACCTTCTATCACAGGGGGGCCAACAGAAACAGAATATCTTCCAGCCGGTGAGGCTGAGAGGGTTTTGAGATGAGTCGAGCGAAACTTTACCTCGCTCACCCGCACAATCCCTATGGCAGAGATTGAGGATCTACCACCATCTATGCAACCTCATGTAGTGGGGGCACCACAGATGTGGGCCCAACTATTTCGGCATTTGGAAAATGTTGTTGATCATTACAACAGGGCCCACAGGCTTGGACATTAGTTAGTCTAGACTTTTCACATGCCGAGAGAACTACTTGCATATATTTTTTGAGGGAATAAGCCTCATGAATCGTTAGTGTTCATACTTTTGAGGTGCTTGCCTCCACCTATGTACTCTGATGATTATGATATTATATATGGATTTTTTTCTTTTCTTTTTGTGTCTTATGGATCATATTTTCCTTTAAAAATGTATTTACATGTTTATTTGTATGTCTTTTTATATGTGTGCGAGATGCCAATCTAAAATTTGATTAGCTAGAGTATCTGTAATCTAGTTTAATCTCTTACAAACATGAAAATATGTAATATAATCAAAGATTTGTTCTAAGATACATACCCTAGGGAATCGTCGGTGTAAATTTGGATCATGAACATGGTAGACTCTATTTAACTGAGACACAATCAGCTGAGCATCTAAATAGACTTAGAGATGAGAGATACCAAATGACAGGGTGTCACGAAGCAACTCAATAACTGCACTATACTCGGTGACATTGTTTGTGGTGTCACCTAAGCATATACCTATGGAAGATAATAACTAGCCTCGAGGTGTAAAAATTACCCAAGCTATGGAGGCAAGCCTTCAAGTGTGCTGACTAGCACCGTTTCTGTACCCAATGAACACCTCTGATTCACTTGACATCTACCATAGTGATGAAAGATAACATCAAAAATTACACATCCATAATACTAAAAGAAACTAGAAAGTAATAGTACAAAGTCTATACATATGTTACAAAAAGTTACCCAAGGTGACCTACCTATGAGTAATACTTCTTGAGGTAGAGCCCATTTCTAGGCTCCGCCAAAGCATTTCCCTCAAAGTCTACCAAATTATAAGAGTCCTTTTTAGAACCTCTTTTATGATGACAGGTCTGAACCACATGGGTTTGAATTTTCCTGCCCCCAGGGGGTCCTTATCTTGGTCATAGACCAGGACAAGATCACCTTCAGATAAAATCCGAGGATGAATGGACTGATCATATTGACAATTGACTTTATGTTTGTGAGCCTCTTTGTCTAGGGCCGCATCACAATGCTACTCATTGATCTGCTCAAGGTATAATAATCGTTCTTCAAGTGGAGAAGTGTCTGGCAATAACTGTACTGCCAACTTTAGGGATGGGATCTGACATTCGATAGGCAATACTGCTTCCATCCCATAAACGAGTTGAAAAGGTGAGAAACCGGTTGCAGTATTAATAGACGTTTGGTAAGCCCATAATGTTGAGTATAACATCAAATGCCAATTTGACTTGGCTGAGTTAATCATTCGTTATAGGATGGTCTTAAGAGATTTATTTATAACTTTCACCTGACCATTTGCTTGGGGGTAGTAGGGTGAAAAATGTTCTTGCCACAACCAAATATTTGATGTTAACTTGGTCATCTTCTGGTTCTGAAAGTGACTACTATGGTCAATGAAAATCTCTCTCGGGACATTGAACCTTTCTATTATCTGGTTGAATAAAAAGAGAGCCACAGTCTCTCCATCATCTTTAAACATTGGCATAGCTTCGACCCACTTCGTGAAGTAGTCTACAACTACAATGATATAATGGTGCCCGCTTATTGAAGGAGGGTTTCATGTAGTGTAATCAATCTCCCACTTTGTAAAGGGACCAACTGTGATGACAGGAAACATGGGAGCGAGATCTTCCCTCATCTTCTAAGAGAAGATATGACATGGGTGGCACTTCTTGACTAATTCGATACAATATTTGATTAGTGTCGGCCAGAAGTAACCTGCTCGTAAAATCTTTTGGGTTGTTTCCAACCCAAATAAATGACCACCACATGATCTGGTATGGAAATCGTTAAGCACAATAACTGCTTCTTCCTGAGTGATACACTGGCACAGGATGTAGTCTACACCTCTTCGATACAATGTATCATCGAGTATGAGATAATTCTTGTCCTGATGGAGTATATGGCAACGCTGATCTGTGATGGAGATCATCCCAGCGTTTTTCCAGACTAGTCATTGCTTCAATTACTGCTTTGTGAGAGGGAAAGACTAAGTCTAATGAATAGATATCAGTGAGAGAACCTTGAGCCCAAATAGTCTCTATAGGTGGATCTAACTCTTGTGCAGGAGTTGGATCTATGTTGGCTGAAGCTTGCTAGACTAAAGAGTATGCTACTTCAGCTGCAGACAAGGGCATGGACATGCCTAGGTGCTTTGTCCCTTCCATCATGGTTGATGGGGAGGGAAGTATCCATAGATCATTTAAGTAAGTCATGCGAAATGACAAAACTTGGAAAATATAAACCTTATGGTGGTTGGATATGAACTTGACATCGCCTTGAGGGAGCGGGTAATTGAAGGTACCCATCAGAGATGGGCACAAACCAACCCCTACTTTGACTATGCCTAGTTGGGGATTATCAATCATCAAGACCGTGGATACCCCCAATGAATGGTCAGGTCTGGAGAAAGACAACTAATCAATGGTTATAATCTGGTCCTCGTGTGGAAACAACAAGACCCAAAAAATTGTAGCAACCACTGCTTGCATGTCATAAGTCCAACTCCTTCCTAACAAGAGATTGTAGTCGAGGTACGCGTCGACTACTTCTACCTCGATGCACACAGTCTTCCCTCCTAACTACACAGGGAAAGAGGGAATGATACCATGTGGTCGGAATGAATGACCATCGAAAGCAGTAAGAAGAGTAGGTGACGGAGACAAAACAGGCTAGCCAATGACCTTCCAACATGCCAATGACATAACGCACATCGAGGCACTCTCATCAATCACTGTGCATAAAATATTCTGAGTAAAAGTTTTCATGGGATGAGCCACTACTATCTGAAATGTTATGTGGTAAGGCAGATGAGGTTTTAAGTCAGTTTTGTCCAGTATGATGGTATCCAGATTATAAGTCTCAGTAGATCCTAAAGAAGCTAACAAAGATTTCCTTTGGGAAGGGCAGATTTGGAGGACCTCCAAAGCAGACATCGTACAAGGGGTTTGAGACAAATCCTCCACCACAAAATATTTCTGGGCAGCCCTTGCGTTTGGGTTGTGAGAATCTTTTTTGAATGCTCCTTTTGGGATGCATGTCATTTTTGGGATGCATGTCATAAAAGCATCACCCTTCATCATATACACATTCACATATGCAGGATTGTTTGAAGACGGAGAGGGTCCTTGACTGCGCCCTTCCGCGCCTATAGAGGCTTGGGTTAGGTTTTGCCCATGTTGAAATGGATTGGTTAACATGATAGGTTGTTGCTGTGTCACAAAAATTTGGGCCTCTACAAGACAAGGACATTGGTGGGTTGGGAGGTCTTCCACGCACCGGTTGCACAAATACCTCTCCTTTCGTTTCTCAGTGGTGCCCCCACCAACATTATTAGTGGGTTTCTTATCCCCCTTACCCTTATTACGTTTTTTTTTCTTTCCTTTAGGATGCTAGGTGGCCTTTGTATTTTTCAATTGCACTATGTGTACATACGATGTTTGGGTAGGGGGAGTAACCAAAACAGTAGTTTGCCTGGCCGTTGTGTGTTGTATAGACAATTGTTGCAATTGCTTCGTCAGCTTCTCAATGGGCTTTGTTTGTGTTGAACCAACAATATCGTCGGCATGTGATCCAACTCTCTGTCTAGTTTTATCAAGTATTAAGCGTGGTGCATCTAGAAAGATCTCGTATAATAAACCAGACTGAGAATAGATTAGCTCAAGATATTGAGCTCTCATGATGGCATCTTCTTCGAAAAACACTCCCGACGTCACAACATCTTTGGATAACTGTGGGACCAAAGACTTAAGGAACCACTCGAGCAGGAATGATACTGGGACTGGCACCTTAATTAAACTCTTCCAGTGTCTCCATTCTCGGATGTGATCAGAGATATGGTTCTCTTTTGTCTGTGCAAAATTGGTGAGCAATTCCGTGCCAGCATCGTATCTCATAGGTAATTGGAAATGGTTTAGGAAAGCCATTTCCAATTTTCCAAAGGAAGTGTATATTGAGTAATCGAGCTCAATTTACCATTTCATGGCACTCCCAATGAGAGTACATTGAAACAATCACAACTGTACGGAGTCATCTTTCAACAAGTTAGATGAGCACCAAAGATGGAAGGTGGTCACATGATATCCTGGATCTTCGTTACACTTGGCTTTGAACTTTGGTATGTCTGAAGGAAACTTCGTCATCATAGGGGGCCAATGTGGATCGTGACAGATAGGGTCATTCAAAAGCCTCGTCAAGTCTGGAAAATGCAAGGTTTCCAGAAAAGGTAGTTAGGTTTGTTGGTGATAACCATGGAAAAAGGGACCTGGAGTTTGATTGGCACCAGGTTACCACAAAAAGTTCGACTTCTAGCCTGGGTTCTGGTAAAAACCATGGCCATGACCAACGTATGGAGACATCATCGGTTGATTCCCAAAATAGGATATAGACGATTGGGCGTGCATTACATTCAGAGGACTTTGGGAAGGGTTGCCCATGCCGATCCCATGGGGATAGGCATAATACCTTGTTTGGGGTTCCATTGGTTTTGAAAATAATTTCCCTAGATCGGCATTCCTGATGAGGGAATCGATCCTTACAAAGAATTCCAAGGCCCTGATGTGGAAGAAGTTCCTGGGTTTACCCCCTGTGTAGGAACAACACCCTGCATAGGAATAGGTTGTCCGTAACCGGGATTTCCCCCAGTTGGGAAAGCAGTTGAAGAGAAAACATTGTTACCAAATGCACTGAACAAAGAAAATGGTGTCGAACCTATCGACATATTATGCAAAGGTGGTCCTTGACTCCCTACTCCAAATAAACTATGGTGTGTAGGTGGCCCAACAGATTGCTGGTGGGTGCCACTGAGTGAAGGGGACGAAGGAGGTATATGACCTCCCCCATAAGGGAAAGAGTTAAAAGGAGATGAAGTTCCCCCCATGTGGCCTTGCAGAGGAGCATTAGAGTTCCCTGCTCCCAGACCTAAAGTCTATGAAGTGGAGAAGGAAAGTACAGGACTTGTACCTAAGTTAGGCATCCTGTATGAGAATGGAGGGCCTGTCACACTCGGTGTGAAAGGGGCTATCTCTGTCACCATAGATGGGATCAGACCACTGTGTGAGGTGGATGTGGTTGAGACCATGGTGGCTCGGACTAGTGATGGTGGGTTAGGAGGTGGAAACTCTCTTGTGGTGACAACCGTAGTGGGAATTGAAGAATTCCCAGAAGGAGTGATAGCATTTGTTTCCATTGCTTCGTGCGACACTATCTGGCACTCGTAAGGGTGAATCAGTACGATGATGAGTGCCAAAAGATTAGTGGTTGGAGTTTCATATGGACCAAGAACTTTCGCTCCAAAGTCTGAAACAGTCATTTCCTCTGGATGTTGGTCGGGTATAATTTCGTGTGACCCGGTCGCTTCAAAAGACCCTTGTTGGTCTAGCTTTCGCCTTAGTGGTGGAGGAGGTTCTCCAGTGTAACCGGTGATAGGCCCATAAGCCTTCGTGACTGAAGGAGATCATGATTCTCCACTGTGTGAGAAGATAAGAGACACCCTAGGGCTTTTTATTCGCTCAAAAAAAACACATACTAAAAAATTCCCTCCAAGATAAAACAAGCAAACACTAAACTAATTGGAAGAACAGTTACAACAACCAACACTAGAGAAACTTACCGATGCAAGTGAAACTTGAACATAGAAGAAACCTCTGGGTATACTTTGAAAAGCATGGCTTAATGTCTATCCTAGGTACCGTGGTATACCCCCGAAATCATCTGTGTATGTCTCTAAATAGATAGGCAACTAGGTTGCCAGCACGCGAACAGTCACCAGGCGGATACAATCGAAAGTCGGGTAGACCACAATGAGTAGGGTATCGAACCCAAAACCTGTCAATGGTATCGAAGTCAATTGGTCTAGAAGACAACTGAGGATCTCGAATGGATTCAAGACCCACGAAGCTCCGTGGAAAATGAAATCGACGGAATCCCAAGACAAGCCCTCTATATGTGTTCTCAACTATGATTGGTCCATCTTTGGAGGGGTTATCTCCGCTACCTTTCTTCATGCGACCTTGTGTTTAGCCCCTGTGTTAGAGAGGAGTCCTGGATAACTTTCATGATAATGGACTTTGACACTCCCTAACTCAAACTCCAATGTTTGATTTTAATGGCCTTGAAGAGTTTCCTCTCCAACCTAATTCAAGGCACTAACCCTAAACTAGTTGGTTGACCCTACAAATATAAAAAGTCTAATCAATTTTAGATTTAGTGTTAATTTTTATGGCTTATCTTAAGTCAAAGGTTATGAAAGTGAAACTAGTGATGTTTGAAAGACGAAGGAAAAATAAACAGAAAGTTGGAAACAAAAAACCTTCACTTAACTCAAATCTTAAACAACTTTTCAAAATTAAAATTTTTCTAAGATCTTTGAACAATAGACTCAAAGCAGGATTTCACTCAACTACGAGCTACTTATGATCTAAGTAAACAATCAAGAACTTATGAAACAAAACACTTTTCCCTGGTTACTAATGCAAAAAAACACTTTTTAACCAAACAAAGAAATAAAAGATTTTTTTTTTATTTGAATGCTCACAAAGCAAAAAGGAAAAATATCAACAAGTCAAAACCAAGAAAACTTTTGTCCTAAGAGCAAATCGCAAAGATTCACTTTAAAAATCACACACAAGCAAATTAAAATTGGACTCTCACACTTGTCTAAAAACCCTATAAAAGAAAATTTTGAGGAAAACTTTTGAATGAAAAAGAAAGTTATTGTTGTGATCAAACCTAAGTTATTGACCGCTATGACAAAGACCCAAAAACCTGAGAGGCATAACTCTTTTCAAAGGAAAGGATGATTGCCTCACCTTCAACAAAACTATTGTCCACAAGCACACTACTGACAATTCAACAACAAGTGTGTGCATGGGAGCTGTGTAAAGTTAGAGAGTGTGTACATGCATGTTGTCCTTATACAGTCTGTGTGTATCTATGAAACTATGAGACAAATGAAAGGCCAAGAAATCCATCCCAGGTAGAGACCACTAGTATTGAGAACCAGGATCTCTTGAGGACTCAGACAATTACTTTAACAGAAAAAAGAAAACAATGCAAGGAAAACTTCATAGAACAAACCAATCTGAGATGAAACCTAAGCTATAGACTGAAAACAACAAAGACTAGAAATAGTTCCATAAAACCCCTAAAAAAGACTATTTCTGACAGGGGAGAGGATGATTGCCTCTCTAAAAGAAAATTTCTGGAATCATACACGTCCTCCAACTTCTTTGCTCTATACTTCTCTTTGCATAAGGATGGCTAAAGGTTGGGACAAAGGGAATGCGCAATCGGGTATAATTTCTTTACTATGATTCTCCTCTTCCAAATGGAACCCTTAACCCTTGTTTTATAGGCTATAAGAAGCTAGGTATTTGGTCAAATTTCTATCCATGCATGGTCGAAAGTTTTAGTTAACTTACCCAAACCTGTGTGTTCTGTCAACAAATTTCCTTTTTTCGTGCTTTTGTAGGTATACGCGGGTTGCCTTGGGTCATCTAGCATGTACACATGTGTAGTAATGTATCAGAACGCGTGGGCCTTTATAAAAGGGGTTTTTTAAGAAGAGTTTTTCAGCAGTGTTTTGGCAAAGAAGGAATCTGAGATGGCCTGATGCCAGGTAAGCATGTCTGGTGCAAATTAGGGTTATAACAATTGATCTATTTTTTTGGAGGTTGAGACCTTTTATGTTTGGTTGTATCCTAGTTTGGACTTGTCATGATGTGGCCTTTCACTACTAATAATTTCATCCAAAACTTTATAGTTGTTCTGCATGTTTTTCTTCTTAAGGTCTTTTCTCAATATAACAATCTTTGCTTCCAAACTTCCAATGATCATGTCTCTTTCTTCTAAACATTCTTTGAGTGCTTCTTCAATTCTCTTGTATTCTTTTAATTGGATTGTAAATTAGGTGATCATCTTCTCTAGTTATTCAAAGTTGGAATTTTGATCTCCCTCTTTTATTTTTAGTTCTTCTTGTAGTGACTTGTTTTTCTTATTTTCCTTTCTATAACTTATATGGAACTCAAAAATTATTCTTTGTAATCAACTTCTTCCTCTGCATATTCTTCTTTGGTTCCTTTTTCATTGAATTCTTCAATTTCCATGAATAGAACCCTTTCTGTATCATTATCG